>JAOXOE010028712.1:0-15661 GCA_028565055.1 Phoeniculus purpureus
GGGGCTGGTCTGCGGCGCAGCTCGGTGGAGGTGGAGCAGCCCCACAACTCGTAGCTTGTAGCTGCCAGCCCTGGCCGCAGCACCCACAAAGACATGTCTACTCTGCACCTATCACCCCGTCCTAGCACGGAGCAACTCTCCCATCGACCAGAGGAACACAAGAAGGGTGTGGGACAGCCACCTCTGTGGGTACAAGGGAAGGGGCCATCTGGGAGATGAGTGCTCCGAGGGACGTAGCTGGGGAGATGACTCTCTCCTGGGTCACCCATCTCCCTGCATGTCCCTGCAGCATGGGCAAAGCTGCCAGTCTAGGAAAAAGCAGCGGTGAGTGGCTTTCCATTGCAGAAGGGGTCAGCCAGAACGTTGAAGGAACACTGAAGTATTTAATAACTAGGATGAGTGTCAAGAGGTGACTAAACCAAAGATGCAAACAGACCTGATTGGCAAAACCAAGAGCTTGAGGCTGCTGCTGAAGTCAGAAGGCGTCACAGAAACTCAGCATGTTATGAAACAAAATGCAGCTAAATAAATGCAAATAAATGCAGCTTAACTTTCTGAAACTATTTACAAAATTAGAGCAGCATTTCCAGAAGCAGAGGACCAGGCTCCATGTCCATTGAACTCACAGAGGCAATGAAAGAAAGAGCACAGAATTCAATCAGCAGCTCCAATGTGGAGATCTATTGCAGAGGAGACAGGGGCTGCTTTTCAGGTCAACAGGAAGCTTTTCATTAGTCTCTGTGTGCTTTAGGTATGGCAACCAATAGGAAGATTAAAGTGCTAAGGCAACTACAGCACAGTGTCTACCTAATGCTTGCCCTGCTTTACCTGAGCAAGGTAACAGAACAAGGTGCTTTCCTGTCAGTATGAACAACTTCAGCAATTTTTATGCCTGTGTGTCACGAGGCTTCAGTTCTTGCATATGTAGCAGCCTTCAAGGAAAAGATGAAGTCTATGGCAGAGAGTAGGGCTCTCTTTGTAAATAATTTATTCTCTTAGGAATGTAGAGAATCCCAGAAATGGGTTTACCTTTGCCTTGGCTTGTAGCACAACTACTCTTTTTCTGGCACTTTTTTGTGAATCTTTGTCATAAATTTCTAAGCTAAGTGTAATGCTTGCATCTGTACATATTTATACACACACAGACTCATTTCAGGGATTTCTGGGATGCTAAGCTACATAAAATCAAAACAACTGTAGACTGATGTTGCTGCTTTCATCAGGAAGTTTCACCCACCACTGCCATCACAGTCACCTTTGGGCTGGGTGAGTGCCAGGCACTGTGTAACAATAGCGTTGTTCGAGTGTTTCACTGTGTCATGCAGAGAGAAGAGAAATGTGTTGCCCAAGAGCTGCAGCAGGATGCAGATCTCAGGTGGATCACAATTCCTCTAGGAAGCTGGACTTTGGAGTGGGCACCAGGGCTCACATCTCTATTTCTGGGTGTGCTGAAGATGATTTATCAAGGTCATCAGATGTCAAAGAATGGTTTATTTCTTTTCAGCTCATTATTTTTGAGCCTTAAATGAGATCTTTGCCCTTAGCTTCAAGAAGTTCTGGCTTTCTTCCCTACTGACCTTGCAGACTTAGCTTGCTGCATTGTATTGCAATGAGCACTTCTCCAAAACACACAATTTCTATTCCTAGTTCTTGTCTGTCACTCTGTTGTTACTGCCTCTACAAACACTCAGATACACACTCCCACCAGCAAAATCTGCCTCTCATCAGATGGTAGTTTTCAATATGCTATCCCACATCCTACTGAATTTTCTAGGACTTTCCATCAAACACAAAGACGAGGCAGACTTCATAGGCTCAAAATTGGCTTTTCTTGCTTTATGATGGCCCTCTGGCTGATGTCAGACTCAAAAGTGGATTTGAACAGCCTAGAGGAATTGTTTGAACCACTTACCCTGTTACTGTAGAACATTTAGTTTTGCTTTTACATCTTTCATTGTGTTCACTTGCTATTTCCTCATCACTGATCTACCTTCGCGCTCACCTACAGTCCTCTTGCTGCTAAAGGACATTGTGGTGAAAGAAATACAAACCTGGGTGAAGTGCTAGGACCCGTATGTAAGGGGAGATGAGCATGGACTTCTGGTTTTAATGACTCCAAGGAGTCTTATACTTCCTCTGGTAGAGTTAGACTTTGTGTGAGTCTCTGAATAAGCTCACCAGTCAGGCTGCATGCTGCTGGAGATGAGTGGAGGGCATGGAAAGTTTTCCATTCCCAGCGTTGGGTGTGTGTCCATCAGCCCTGTGCTCCAGGAGGACACACTGCGCATGATTTAGTGGGGTGTAGAACACAGACAACATTTGGCAGTTCAGGTTTTTTGAAGGGGAACAAGTTCTACACATATGTGCCCTCTGAAATATACTGCCAGACTGTAACTCTGAAGAGAGTTCAAGCCTTGCATTATAATCATTTGTTTTGTTTACTAATAATGAGAGATATTAAGTGTCTTGTCTTACCCACTGGACAACACTGAATTCTGCTACAAGTATAGCGAGGAGAAGAAGGAAATACTGAGTAATTAATCATGGTTATTCCTGTCCTTTGAAAGCTGAAAGTTAATGCTGACCAACCTATGTTCTGTTTGACTATTTAAAGGAAGTATTTTTAACATTTTTACACGTTTAGTTTTTTTAAGATATAATAATGGTCTCTTTTGCTTTTTTTTAAAGTGGAATTTAACATACTAATGGGCCACATTAAAATTGGTGTGAATGAGACTGACAGCACTGTGCTGCACTACAGGCGGATGAGCTTCCGAGCTGGGGCTCATCAGTCACGTTTTCAACCAGAAACACTTGCTGAAGGACAGATCTTTCTATAAACAGAAGTAACTTGAAATGCCATCTCCCCAAGCCCTATTTTTTTAACCAGTCTGGTTTCACTGTCGCAGATTCTCACATACAAGATTCCTGCAGTTCGTCTACCTCGGAAATGGTGACAGTAAGCAGTGATGAAGCAGTGGAGAAGGAGAAATACTGCACGATAGGGCTGTATTTCAGGTTGGGTTCTGCTGCACTCTGCTGGTACATAACACCAGTGGAACTTTTTACGTGGTATAAAACCCAGATGAGTTTTTCCTAGAGGCACATTTGTGTGCAGGCATAGTCAGAACACTATAAATGGATAAGGAACAAAACAAAACCTGCGTTTCCAGGCACAGTTTGATTTCACAGGCTGCACTTCCCAGCAGTAATTAATGTCTCTTCCAAACTGGGAAGCAGTGGGAAGTTTTCCCGCATGCCAATAAACACGCAGAACAATTACGCTTCTCCCACCGAGTCTTTTAAGGCAATATTTTAAATATTTGACTACTCAGACACATTGCTGGTAGAGTAGAAGTGTAAAGGAACAGAGGCAATGTACACATTTCTGCAACAAAAAGAGGGAAACTGTTCTTATTCACTTTTCCTATCTATAATGACAGTTTTCCTTGTGCATTTAATATGACAGAGTGGTGGTGCCAGACTTTACTGGTAGAATCTGTAAGCAAAACTATAGTTATCGTAGCCTGTGTTAGTGCTAACAACTCCAATTTATATCCTAGACATTACAAACAGGAGTTTCATGTAGGTGATTTTTGCAATTAATGCAAGATTTACTAATCCTTTCTCAGACCTCACGGACTATGAAGGAGTTGTGCATGCAGAGGCACTGCTTGTTAGGGCAGGTTTGTAATTTTACGTCGATCGTGTTCATTTCTCACCTTTTCTCAGTAGCATTTCCTTACTAAACATTGCAGACAGCACATCTCCAAAGGCTTTCACAGCCACTAGCCCATTAAAGAGACTAGAAGACTGGCGTGGAGTGAAAACTATATGCTCTGATCACAACACTACCATGGTGTTTGTTATTGTATATTTGCTTATTGTAACTGCTCTCCAGCCAAGGGAGAGGAATTCTGTATCTGGGTTGCAAGGCAGTTGTTCCAGAAGAAGTAACTTATTTTCCAGTTATTGGGAAGATATGCTGACTGTTTCTTTGGTTCCTTCCCCTCCCCTGGAAATCGTAGCTCACAGCACAATTGTTGCGGATGCCAGTTCACTGATCTGCCCTACAGAGATAAATAGATTTCCTCTAGCTACTCTTAAAACTGTCATGAAACAAAAGTATGATCCTTCAGAAGATCTGATCTGTCAAAATAGTGTTTCCTTTCACTGATGCGTTTTTTTTAAACAGGAACAGAAGCATCTTTTAAAAGAAAAGGTACCAAAATTAGCCTCACCATGCTTTAGATGGAAAGTGAAGTTTTCTTTCTCCCTTCTGCGTTAGTATTTTTGGTTCAGCCTTCATTCACATCCTTCAACACATCACCATTCACCTCCAAAGGATTTAGACAAGCTTGCATTTCTGCAGGCAGCAGGGAACTGCTGTTTAGTTCAGCCCAGCTCTGCTCCTGCCTGGTGTGCCTCTGCACCACAGATGCACATGTGGACCCCCACTGCTCCGAGCTCAGGGCTGCCTGTGCTGCACAGCGCTGGTCTCGTAGGTGACCGACATTGTTAGGAAAGAAATCTCTGTTCTTTATTTATTAGGCACAGACATCTCTTAGGAATAATTTGTTCTTGCAGAAAGCAGTAAGGAAGCTGTTGCCCTTTATTAGGCTAGAGATGTTCAGTAACTGTCACTTTAGCTTCAGATATTGTTTAGTTTATGGATGAAAGCACAGGGGCTGGATTCGGGTGCAATCACACACCTGACATTGTAACCTTTGCCAAGTGCTTCAGTTACCTCTATTCACAGAAGAAAGGACTGGAATTAAAACAGCTTTTAGCTCGTATTGCTTGTTATCAGATGCAAGACAAGAATCCTGTACCTTTGGAAAGAGAATTTTACTTTAGGGCATAGCAACCTCCAGTTCCTGGGGCTTCCAACCTGAAAACTGATGCCCTTAGAAGGCAGCCTCCTTCAGAGGGAGGTGATTAACATTTATTTAAAGGTGTGTTACATGATTGTCCCTTTCAGGTTAGTGAAAGGTTTGGCTGGAAAGTGCCATAAGAAACTTGATTATTAGCATGACATTCATAACAGTAAGAAGAAAATGATATCTGAAAGGTGGATACAACATTCACCTGTTTGATCCTGCTCTCCTGGCCCGGCATAGAGCAAGACAAAGACTTTGCCAGAGCCATCCATTTTGCCAGAGCTGCACGAGGGTGAGGGGCAGAGTGGGACTGGTAACATGAGAGCTGAATATACAGTCTGGATGTGTTTTGTGAACATTGAAGTATTTCAGGCAAACATTTGCTTTTCTGTAGTGTATTCACCTAAGCAGCACTCAAGTATATAAAAAGCCCTCAAGAAACAAACTAAGGAATGCAAACCCAATTAAATTGTAATTCACCACTGACTTCTGACAGCCGTTCTCCCCAGAGAGAGTTCTATTTTGCACAGCTGTGTAGAGATGTGTATTGTTTGCCCAGCCTTTTGAAGGATTTCCTATAGGTTTTTTTTCCATTAAAAACATGCTCTTGGGATTCGGTACCTTGTTTTGCAATTCCTGAATACATATGTCTTTTATTATACCAACGAGAGAGGCAAGAGCCACAAAAGCCAACAACAGCAAAGGGTTTTAAGATGGAGCTTGATTAATTCATAGAAGGGATTATATGACGTAGCTGTTGGTGGTCACAAGAGAGCAGATAAGGCAGCAAGTCTCTTCAAGTTTGATTTTCCTGAGTGGTTTGTTTTATTTCAAAAAAGAAAGTGGCAAGGGAAAAAAAGGCCTGGATGACTCTCTGCCTGTCAGTTTCGTTCATTTTAGAGATAAGCACAAGAAAAAGACAGTGGAAAAAAACCTCGAGGCAGCAGGAACGCACTAAGTATAATGACAAATGCTCTGTACCGCTTCTGCAGCGCAACACTAGGGCCATCTGCAGGCCTTGGATTTTCAATACTAGCAAGGCATTTGTAGACATTGCATCATCCAGGACCTTTTCCTCTACTGCTTCTTTCACTAACGGAAGAAAACCTATAGCGGCTGATGAGCACGAACCCTAAGGGAGAGCTTCGAAAGCCGCTGCTGCAGATGGAGAGTCTCTGAGCAGCTAGCAGCGTGCCCCAAACTTGCCTGGAGTGTTTGTCTCTGCTAACCTTTGTCTTGGGGTTTGCATTAATAACCCCAGATCCGACTGATGCGGGATAGAAGCGCTCTGGACTGCCAGCTGCATACCCCAAAGATGGGGAGGGGAAAGACCTGGCTGCAGTGTGTCCTCCTTTTCTTCCTCTGTCCTGCTGCCAGACAGAGGAGGAGCAGACCCTGGGGAGGGAGGGACAGCAGTGTCATTCCCATGCAGGCTTGCACCTAGGGGCAGCACAGACACATCTTGACATTGGTTTGTACAGGCAATACATGTTTCTCATATGTTCCTGCTATGCCACTCATAAGAGAAGGGGAGAATTATAAACCAGCCTGCACTAGAAAAAGAGCAAATTCAGAACCAGCCGTAGTTTAGCCAAAATGAAGTCCTACCGATGCATCTACAGGGACCAAGACAGCAGGACAGCAGTATTTGCAATGACTGTTATCCTGCAGTTTGTGTTTCAGAGACAAATACTGAGCAAAACATTAACAACTGCAATCTATTCACGGTGGATTTTGAGACACCTGCTTGTTCTGCAGCACTTACATTGCATGTAAAACCAAACCAGTGTTTGTGATAACACAAAGCAGAGCCCAGACTTTTTTCTTTTAGCTAGAAAGCCTAAAAAAGGCATCTTTGCAAGTGTGTTAGAAATAGAAGCGTATTTTAGAAGAGACATGAAGTTATCAGTTTGAATTAATAGTGCCAGATTTGGGGGTGGG
Source organism: Phoeniculus purpureus (assembly GCA_028565055.1). Taxonomy (NCBI): domain Eukaryota; kingdom Metazoa; phylum Chordata; class Aves; order Bucerotiformes; family Phoeniculidae; genus Phoeniculus; species Phoeniculus purpureus. The sequence goes on from JAOXOE010028712.1 coordinate 6,822, forward strand.
GGGTGTCCAGCAGCTGAAGCTAGAGTTAAATATCAGAGGGTCTCCTGGGCTAGAAGGCAGCTGCCAGGATGAGGAAGCGTGTCAGAGCAGTCAAATAAATGTGTCTGTATTGGTTTTGTGTTGCCAGGATTTGGTAGGGGGAGGCAACATGGGTGGCTTCTGTAAGAAGCTTCTAGAAGTTTTCCCTGTGTTTGATAGAGCCATTGCCAGGTGGCTCCAGGGTGGACCTGCCACTGGCCAAGGTTGAGCCCATCAGCAATGGTGGCAGTGCCTTAGGGGTAACAGATTTAGGAAGTAAAAAGAAAGCCTGTGGAACTGTAGCTGAGTGAAGAGTGAGAATAGGATAGAGAAACAATTCTGCAGACATCAAGGTCAGTGAAGAAGGAAGGCAAGAGATGCTCCAGGTGCTGGAACCCCTGTCCCCTGTACTCAATGGAGGTTAGTGGTGGAGCAGATCCAGGGGCAGCTCATGGATAATTCCATATTGGAGCAAATGGATGCCCAAAGAAGGCCATGGGAAGACTCCGTGGGCAGCCCATGCTGGAGCTGGCACCTGTGGAGACAGGAGCTCATGCTGGAGCAGCTTTGCTAGCCACTACAGGCTGTTGAGCTGGGACAGCACTAACTAGGTCATCCCAGAGTATTCCAGAGCAACAGGGAGTTTCTTTAGAAAAACTCCAGCCCTAAGAGTGTTGTAATAGAACAATGGCAGCTGGCACATTAAGAAAGCAATTCTTAGAAATGAAGAAAGTGAAAGTAAAATATTACTTTCACTAATTATGAATAGGACAAGGAAAAAAACCAGGACTACAGAGAAATGTTCAAATACCAAGAGCTCAACAGAAAACTGGACAAGTAAGCACATTTTTGCAAAGTCTTTTAAATTAGCACTTGGACTAGTAGTGTCCCAATGCCTGTAGATATGTGCCAGAAACACTTGGTCAGACTGTTGGCAGTGGGATGGCTTAGGACCTGCCCTGGGCAGGTTCTACCAGGGAGAGCTGGCCCTTCTCCAGCTGACATACCGTGCCAGTAATAAGACATCCTGAAATAATCAGAACAAGACGTGAAATCATCAGAACAAGAGACAAAAGAGAAGTGTAAGAGTAGCAGGATGCTTCCCATTTTGACTGAGCATTGAGTCGCAGATTCTTAGCTGGGGCAAATCAATGCAGCACCATGGCAATCAGAAAAGCAAACCTCAGTGGTGCCATGTGGAGATCCTAACAACAACCGACTTAAAAACACACACTGAGAGGAAGAAGAAATCCTTTTGGGGAGCAATTAAGCAATTTTTAACTCTCTGGACACAGTTTTAGAAAAGCCTATTCAAAAAGCAAATATTTTCAGTGCAAACACTTTAATATTACAAAGCTGCATTGCAAGAAGACAAACTGTGGAGCTGCTCCTCCTTACCAAGGGATATGCAGCACGCGACTAGGGCACACGGTGCAGGACAGAGGCTCAGGAAGCATTGAATGCTGCTCCACACAGGTGCTAGGAAAACAGGGGCTGCGTTTGGGGTCTTCTGCACACCACAGAGACCCAATAGCACAACCCCTGCCTATCTCTTAGCATTAATAAAACAATTTAATTCACTGAGAAAGTGACTGGTTCACACAAGGCAGGAATATGGCCTGTTCTATAAAACCCTGAATCCATTGAGCATAACAGGAGTTTTGCTGTGAGTCATCACAACTCTAAAGGAGAACATGGTCAGGTCCTCTCCCCACCCTGGCACAGCACAGAACTGACTCACCTCTACTGAATCAGTTCTCTTAGTCCAGGGCAGGGTCAAGGCTGACGGAAGTGGCTGATCAGTGCCTTAGTAATGGCACGGCTAAGATACTCTCATGGTATGACTCAGTTGAAGAAGCACGGAAACAGTTTGCAGCAAATGAATAATATGGTGAGATCCCCATGACTTTTCTGTGTCTGGGGAAATAAATTTTGATTTTTATTGCCCTTCTCTTCATCTGAACTGAATTGATGAATCTTTTATCAGAGAGGAAATTCTAGGCCTTCAGACTCCTCACTTCAAAGCTCCACCTGAGCTGCACCCCTGACATTTTGTACAGAGGCCTTTCTGAATGTGCAAGGGCTACAGATGTGGGAAGATTGAAAAGTTTGTGCTCCAAATCCAGAATTTGGTCTCTACTAATACTCTGAAGTAATGTTTCGGAAAGTTTTGGCAAGCAGTGGTTTGAGTACTTTGGTTAAGAAGATTTTGCCTGGGAATCTTAACAAAGGCATGTGGAGTAATACTGTTTGGAGACACAAGGAAGATGCTATTGATGATGCAGAACTGCAGTGGGACATGCGTCGGTGCCTTTTCCACATGAACATGAACATGAGCGTTCATGTTCAACCTCTGCCAAAACAGAGACTGCTGCTAGCAGAGGCACCAGAGGTGCAGCTAGCGGAGGTTCACATTGAACAAGAGCATCACCTGGGATGGTGACTTAGCTTGTCTGGATTATCACAGCGCTTTAGCACTGTCAGAAGGTCTCCAAAGGAAGACACTAGGCTATTCAGGTGCACCATGAGCAAAACAGAGGAACAGCTAGCAATGGCATGAAGGGTAGTGTGGTCTGACACAGGAAGAATTCCAAGCAAACTGTTGGGAACGCAGAACGAGAACATTCGACCTGGATTTTAGAAAGTCCCTTTCTGTGCTGCCATATGTTGTAATATGGGAAAGAGCCATGAAACAGTCTTTGAACCGGTGAGGTGTAAAATGTTTTATTGGCCTGGACAACAGTTCCATCTTCACAAATTCATGGCCCACTGGTCACTTTGCGATGGGACACAACAAATGATGCACGAGATCAAAAAAGTGTCAGTTACACAACAAGGTGGATTGCTGTGAGCTGAGATAGAGCCACACGATGTGTTTAAAAAGTCCCAGCAGAACTGCCAGGATCTGTCTGTCTTCAAAGGAACAGAAGATGCATGCGTGTGGACGTGTAAGCGACAGCGGCGGTCTGGCGTTCTCTGAGCATGTTATACACACTGCAGGACTGCCAGTGCAGATGGACCAAAGGGACATGTCCAGATGCAGTTGCAGATGTCACAGGAAATTAAGCCGTTCACTTGCACTCGTGATTCAAGAAGTCCCATTTCTAGGTCAGATGACAGCTTAGTTGGCCATTGCTGCGAACAACTCTGATCTTTCTTGAAGTTTTTTGCCTAGAACTCTTAAAAAAGCAAAGGATCAGTTTTTATGGGAAGCACATTGTAAACCCACATGAAGAATTAACTTTACAGAGGTCAACAATGAACTAAGGAACTAAGTTGTTAAAGGAAGAGGTTCTCTAGCTCTCGATAAAAATGATAAACTGAAGAAAAGACTTGCGATTATTCGTTGTTACTGCGAAAAAAAATACGGCCAGTTTTGTGTGTGTAAATCAGAAGTATTTGCTCTAGTAGAAGCAATCATTATTGTTTGTGATTCATTAAAGTTGTTGAGTAAACTACCAGTGAAGTTTGCTCGTCTGCACTGTTGTTGTGTTCCTGTTGAGTGGTATCCTGGTGTAGGTGTTAGATGTGGGTGACTGGGAGACAAGATGTTTGCTTAATAAATCAGACCGGTGAAGACTATGGAAACGCTGCTTGATCAATGTTGTTAAAATTCATTTATTTGAGAATTCAACTTCCTCACTCTGCATAAATGTCTCCATTATTGCTTAAACTACTTAGTGTTTCTGACATAAAGACATTTCAATTTTATGTGAAAAACTGAAAGCTCAGAAGATGAAATATTGGGGGAAATTAATTTTCTACCATTATCCATTTTTTACCAATTCCAATATCAAAGCAAACGTTAGTGCCCTCCTGAAGTAATCTACCCTATTGCATTTATAGCTGGTTGACTAAGTGTGGGTACAGAACGTGTGCCAAGGTAGTCAGATCCCCAGGCAGTGAAACTGGACGTTCGATTTGCTACTGAAAAGAAAAGGAATCATTTTTGTCACAGCTTTGACAAGGCTAAAGGCACCTTTTCGTTTCCTGCAAAGCTTCCGTTTCTGTCAGAAATTAAGATTTTTAGCCTTCCCAGTAAACTTTTGATTGCTATTCGATTAGTTTATAAAATCAGTCTGTTTCACACGTCTAATGAAATGGTGAACCGTCCTCTCTGTTTTGCTCACTTGTCTCGGTCTCTGTCTGGCAAGAGTCTTGTTCAGCTCCTGCCAGAGTCTACACTGATGAATGACATTTGTGCTGCTGTTTAGTCCAAAACCCCCTAAAGCCCTTAGGCTGGTTATAGACTTCAGAGCCAAGAAACACTGATATACAATCGGAATTGGAGAAGGAAGAGGACAAAGGTCTTTTTCCTTGTTATTTCGAAACGTTAAAAAAGCTCTTCTAGCCTCCTGACTTTGGTGACAGCAATGTAGTGAAAGTGGGAAATCTTGGCATCTCATTTTCAGATGAGATTAAGCAGATGAAGGCTGATTTGGCTTCCCATGGCTGAGCCATTTCTGAGATGAAGCATCAGATGTCTGGGATAATATGGAAGCAGTGGTTGGCAACCTCTAAAGCAGGTCCATGTCTATTCTGGATATAGCAAGAAGCATGAAATGTGCAGCCTTGAAATTTATGTTGCCTGGAATAGCAAATGAGGTGCCGTATTTTGGAACTAATCATCTTTTTTAAAGGGAGAAGTAGCAGGAGAAATGCTATTTTAATACTGCTGTCCTACTGATGAGGCCACCAAGTGTCTGAGGCTACATGTCAGCCAGGGAAGTTTGCTAAGGCACTTGCTGGGAGGTGATTTTGCTCATGTTTAGATAGTGCCCTTACCCCGGGAGTGGATAACTACTGAGGGTCACAGGACAGGTGTCCAGTCTCCTGGGTCTCTAAGCAATTCTTCAGGCCATAAACATCTTGTGATTTGCCCACAGACCTTAATGTTTGACTGATGCTACTCCTCAGTGGTTACAGTCTCCCTAGAAGAGCTAGGGCAGTAAGTGCTAGAGGTCAAACCTCTTATTCCTGCTAGGGGGAATGGGAGAGTATACCTAGTGACTCATTGCTTTCTCTCCTAAATTGGCATTGTTGACAGGACACTGGGTTTGGATTGTATTCTGCATTCAGTAACTTCTTGGGCAGGGATCTTTAAAGTCTCTGCTAATAATCTTGTGTGCTGATTCAGGAGGCCTTTGACATTACTACATCTGCTAACCAAGGGCAAGTGTTAATCAGCAGTGGAATGAAGGAACTTTCTCAGCAGCCCAAATGCAGCACAAGACTTACCCCGTCAAGCTTCACTGGTTCAATCACATGAATTTGCTCCTGACCCAATGCTCCCAGTTCTGCAGTTCAAAGTGTTTATTAATGCTAGGAATGAGCTTTCATAGGAATCTTATCATTGCACTGAGGCACAATGAGGTGAAGATACGTGGCTTCTATTCTGTCCTCTGTATCTGTGCCATAAAACCTAGTGCTTGCTGGGCCCGTGTCATTTGTGAGCTTGTATTAGCCTAAGGACTACTAAATGCCCTGGAAATGCAACAGACTTACTGAGCTTTAGGGAAGAATTTTTAATTCTTGTGGCTTTTTTAAGTCAGATGAGGTTTGAAGCAGCAAGTCCTTCCAAAGAACTAGGATACCTCTGTCACGAAACCTTTCACTAACCTGTCTTAGAGAACAATACCCTAGTGGATGATCAACTTCTAAGAGGACTGATGGGTTAGTTCATGTTTTCCTTCCTCACTGATTTTTATTCATTCCTCAGAAGAAGATGGCACAGGTTATAATGGACACAGGTGACTGGAGTGTCATTAATGAGCAGATTCATGATGATGCAGAGCAGGAAGTGCCATGTCTCAGTAGCAGAGAACTTTTCCCAATGGGGATGTTACTTGATACTGATAAGCAGGAGAAATCTCTGCTTTCAAAGAACAATTATTAAATATGAATAAATATTGATTTATTAGTATGAATAGGTATAGTTAAAAAGGGCAGTCAGTATGAGCTACGATGACTTTAGCCTTAAGAGCTAAAATTTGCTACTGCTGGTCTAGGAGTGAGATTAACTTTATGCAGAAGTGAGTTTCTCAGCTTAGCCTGACAGGAAGAAGGATCTTCATTAAAGAGAGTGACCTGTTCCAAGGTTCTTAGGCTAACTCATCAGAAGAGACAGATTTTAAATCCCCGTCTCATGAATCCAGCAATAGTTTAGTTCATCTAGCCCGAGGCACTTTCCTGCTTTCCAGCAGTGGAGACAAAAAGGCGTGCAGAGTCCTTCCTCACAAGCTGCTGGCTTTTTCCCTAAATACAGAATTACTCTAAAACTAATCACAGAATCACAGAATATTAGGGATCAGAAGGGACCTCGAAAGATCATCTGGTCCAATTTTCCATACTTTCCAGTTTCAGCCACAGCTACTGTTATTTCCACGTGCCAGAACAGTTTTAAATCATAGCCTGTATATCTGAGTGGCCTGGAATTCAGACAGAAGCTAAGTTTGCTTCACAGACTGCTGCCAGCAATCTGCTGGGCACCGATGACAATCCATGCTCACCCAGTGCCTGTCTGAAGCATTAGGCAGCAATTATCCTTCATGTCTAATGAAACTTCAGGATGTCATTAGTCTTTTTTTGTGACTCTGGTATCCTGCATTACCTAACCTGGATTCAAGGCAGCTTTGTGGTGAGGAGCAGGGAACGCAAAGAAAAGGAAAGAAAACCAAAAGAAAATACATAATTTGTCAGCTTGTCGCGGTGCCTCCCTGCACCTGGAGTTGCAGCTGAAACAGAACAGAATTCAAAGCCTCGGTAACAGCTGCACGGTTCCAACCACCCAAGGGTACGGAGGCTGCCAAATCTGACCCCTCTACTTGCCCATTGCCTGCGACACGCTGGGGACATCGTGTTACCGCAGGGTTCCAGTAGCAGGTCCTGCAGCAGACTATGCATGCTGCAGCAGCTGACAGCAAATCCCTGAGGCAGAGGCCTTCAAAGCATTAAATATTACAATGGATACTGCAGCATGCCCTTCCTCCTTTATTCCTAACACCCAGGATCTAACACCCAGGAAACCTCCTTAGCCTCCTCACTGCAGGCTTGGAAAAAGCACTGCAGAATCTGCAGTGCCCTCTGGTTTGCAGGGTGTTGCTGATGGTAAGGAGGTGACACTCCAGAAAGGAAGCTGTCAGTGGTGGGAGAAGGGAAAAGGCATCGCACTGCTGATGGGGCTGTTCTGGAGCAGAAGAACCCAGTGAGAACAACCCAGCGCTGCAGAAAACATGTCTGTCTGGCAATACATCCCCCCGAGGAGGAGGGCACTCCATTTTCTCTGGCAGCCAACAAGGTTCAAAATGTAATAAACCCTCAGAATTGATGATTTTTCTTTAAAAATAGAGCATGCCCTCCCACTAGCTCCTTAAATAAATCATTTGCCCCTGTTCTTTTTAGCTCAAGGTCGTCTGTAAGTGCAGCTTTCTCACTAGTGCGTCAGTTTTTCACCACAAGAGGAAGGAGCGCAGAGAGCCTGAGGGCTGTGACCACAGCCTGCTTGCTGACTTTGCCCATCACCAGTCCTATCTGGGCTAAGCCTGGGGCATTACAGACAACAGTTTGGCTGTCAGTCACTGGGCTTCATGCATACAGGGGCTGAGATACAGTTACACAGTTCTCTTAAGCCATTAAATACTTCAAATGACACAAATAGCCCTTTTCTTCCCTCAACTATGGCTTTTTTTTTTTTTGCTTTGCTTGAGGAAGGGGCTTTTGGTCTACCAGATGAGTCCAAGCTCTATGTCCTTGGGATGTGCTCTTTAGATGCATTTTCAAAGCTTAAGAGGGGAACTTCATATAAGTCTTCAGTTTACCCTTGGGTGAAGTGTGAAGGCAGCAGCTGCACCACAAAAGCTTTTACCCTGCATGGGTTTATTTTGCTCTGTGTGTCCCTGGGATTTCATAAGATTAAGTAATCTCCTTTTTATTCATTCACTTATTGAGAAATAAGTTTCAGCACTGTGAAAACAGTTCAGTCTGAAATATCTGAACCAGGTAATGTTACTTACAGGAAAAAAACCAGTCTGTTCCATTCAACTGTTTCAACATTATTCTCAGGTCAGGAATGAAGACTTGCTGGTTCTTTATCCAGGAATTTAGATTACATAACATTCACAAAGCAAACATTGATTGCGTTAGATTTAAATTGAGGTACACTCAAGTGAAGTTCACATCCCATCCTGCTCTCTTTACGTACCGGAGTAGTATTTATAAATCTGTTGTAAAGCCTGTCAATATTCTTGATTGGAACTTATTTGTACTAACAAATCACTTCATCAGCAAGTATTGTTCTTGTCTTCCAAATATTCCTGTTTCTAAACATCTTCAAATGGACATTAGTAGGAAGGATAGAAGTGAACAGAACAGAGCATCAGGGATCAGAAGGGACCTCGAAAGGTCATCTAGTCCAATCCCCCTGCCACAGCAGGATCACCTAGACCAAGTCACACAGGAACTCATCCAGGCGGGTCTTAAACATCTCCAGTGAAGGAGACTCCACAACCACCCCTGGGCAGCCCCTTTCAGTGCTCTGTCACTCACTGGGAAGTTGTTCCTTCTCATATTGTTGTGGAGCCTCCTCTGTTCCAGCTTACACCCATTGCCCCTCATCCTATCGGTAGATGACATTGCGAAGAGCCTGGCTCCATCCTCCTGACACCCACCTTTCACATATTTATAGACGTTAATGAGGTCACCCCTCAGTCTCCTTTCAGCTAAAAAGACCCAGCTCCCTCAGCCTTTCCTCATAAGGGAGGTGCTCCACTTCCTTCATCATCTTCATTGCTCTGCGCTGGACTCTCTCCAGCAGCTCCATGTCC
>JAOXOE010028713.1:0-15660 GCA_028565055.1 Phoeniculus purpureus
CCAGCACCTCCACATCTCCCTTGTATTGAGGTGCCCAAAACTGGACACAATACTCAAGATGTGGCCTCACCAGTGCCAAATACAGGGAGACAATAACCTCCCTACTCCTGCTGGCCATACTATTAGTAATTATTATTTTCAGTTGAATTTCTTCTTTGATACACATTGAGGCTGTCTTCGAATTTACAGTGTCAGTCTTTGCAGCTTTGTTGTTTGTTTTTATTTTCCATCTCAAAAGGATTTTGTTTGCCAGTGGCTCTGTGTGAGTGTTCCTCATCACAAACATTGGTTCTGTGCTCCTCACTGGTTGAAGACAAGGAGCAGATTCCCAGATATTGTGAGTTGTCGTAGCTCTATCAACTCTGCACCGATTTAGACAATCTGCCTTACTAATTGTAATTGTATACAATTCTTCTAATCAACAGCAATCTTGCAATAAAAATTGTGTGAGATTTCAATCATTAAAGCGTTAGAGTTATACATTATCTTTTGCAGAACACTAATTTGTATGTTTATTTTTCATTCATAAGAAAATGCATAATCAATTCTTTCTACCCAGTTAATTTTAATTAGGTAAATGTCTGGATCTATATTAATTATGACTAAATCTTTAATTTTATTAGGTAGATACAATCAAAACACAGCAGGATCCTGTTCATTGGAACTTCTTTTTAATGAAAATTCTTGTTATCTAAAACTCGGGCTGTGTGTCCCAATGTGCATCATTTCTATTGAGAGTTTGTTATGTGTGAGGAGCATGTTTCACCTGTAAGTATTCTGTTGTCTCTGAATTCTATGCTGAGTGCAGTATTCCTTAGCTTTTAGTCAGTAATGAAATTATGTACAATCTGTCATAATTCTTATCTTTTGTTTGATCTGAGAGAGCTGAGTCTCTTTAAGCTGAGCTTGGAAAAAAGGAGACCAAGGAAGTGACCTCATTATTGTTTATAAATATGTGCAGGGAGAGTGTCAGGAGGAGACCCAGGCTCTGGTCAATGTCATCTAGTGATAGGACAAAGGGTAATGGGTGTAAGCTGGAACATAGGAAGTTCCACATTAATATGAGCAGGAACTTCTTCACACTGAGGGTGACAGAGCACTGGAAGGGGCTGCCCTCCACAACCCCACAGTTGTGGAGCCTCCTTCTCTGGAGACATTTAAAACCCGCCTGGATATGTTTCTGTGTGGCTTGGTCTAGGTGATCCTGTATGGCAGAGGGATTGGACTGAATGATCTTTCAAGGTCCGTTCCAATCCCTGATGTTCTGTGATCTTTCTTCTACTCTATGTCACCATGACATTAGCCAGTACCAAGATCTGACCTTCAGTTTATGAAGCCAGTATTTTATTCAATCATCAGCAAATTAAATGGAGAATTTCAGGAACGCTGCTACTTGCATCAGTGGCAACCATTAATGTGTGAGATTTGTTTCTGTCTGTGTGCATCATACCAAACAAACTCAGACACGACACAGGGATCACATTATACTTTGTAGTTCATTTGCTATTTCTGCTTTGTGTTCTTTGGCCAGCAATTTTAAAGAAAGTGATATGTGTATGATGTAAGAGTTACACGGCTCATTAACTGCAATAGAGCTGACAATCCGATTTCAAAGACTTGTTTCTTAAGTTAGCAGATTTTTAGCGCAGCCTAAGATCCTTCAGACCCCAGATGTGCAAAGGAATAAAAGAATGAGAGCACTCTTGCCTGCTCCTATTCCTGGGGGCTCCCTGAGGAGCAGCAGTTATCCTTGAAAGCTTCTGTGCTAATGCAACTGCTAGTATGAGGAGGAGCCCACTCAGCTGCCCCTAGGCATAGCAGAACAGGAGAGGGCATTTAGAAATTTAGGGAGATAAGGCAAAGGAAAGGTGCTGGCAGTGATCTTTATCTCAAACATCACTGTTCAAAACTCACAAATGGTACAACCTGAGTGGATGTTGTAGCTGAAGTACACTTTTCAAAAACTATGTAAACCAAACCAATGAGCTTAATGGAGCTCTACCAGGGACTCACTGAAGCCAGAAGATGAGGTCACTTTAAAAAGGAAATGAATCTAAGTAGACTTGCGCTTGCTGAAAGAGGGGAGCCAACTATAAAAGAGGAATTTTTGGATTTACCAAGAAAATGCAGCTACCAGTCACGGTCTCTCCCAAACCCAGGCCTATCTGTGTGGGGAAAAGGCTGTTTATGGAAAGATGAATGCCCTCAGAGTTGAAGAACAATGGTGTTTGTGGCTGGCCGTGAAAGGTTTTGCTGAAATACTAGTTCAGGCCCAGAAGCCTGACCTGTGACCTTTTCTGTGTTTCTGAGGCAGAGCCATGCATATTCTGCAATGAATGGAACCTGGAAATAAGTTCAGCACTGCTCCTAGCTGTAAAGTGCACGACTGTAAAGAGTCCTCAGAAAGCAGTTCAAGCAGATATACAAACACATTAACTTATTAAGTAATAATTACAGTAGTATAAACAACATAACAAACGCTAGAACATGTTGAGAAATATATACATACTCATCAAATGCTGAGATTTGTAATAACCTGCCCCGACTGCACTTTTATTGCAGTCATTCAGTGTAGTCTCACCTGTTTTACCTGTTACCTTTTTATTGTCAGAAAATGATAAACTACAATTATGCTTTGGGCTTCAGCCATGCCATATGACAGCACAAAACCACACCGAAGGCACATTAGAAGAACCCAGTTCATCTGAGTATTTACACATTAAGTCTAACTTCACACACATCAGCTTCCCTCCCATAAGCATGGTGCTGGAGCCTAGCTTCTCAGGAGGCACCTTAACCTCTCTGCTTGGCTGTGCTCTGTGATTATGAAAAATATGCACCCTAGTGAGAAACGACACTGAAGGCTTGGGCGATATTCACACATCCATCAGGCAAATACTGTTTGTACCTGCGAAGCTGCTTGTACGCTTGCATCCCCTGACTTGATACACTTGTCCTTTCAGCTGCCCTAGCTGAGAAGCAACTTTGAGTACAGATAGCAAAACCAAAAATACATATATTGGACAATAAAGCCTGCTGACACATGTGGTCGTGGCAAGAAGGGTTTCTGCAATGTGAATGGAGCAGCTGCTGCTGATCAGGGAGGGAAATCAATGACTCAGCATTCATCAGAAACATCCTGCTGGTCACCTCTGCCAAGTGCCGAGTCATCGATTTTCCTCCCTGCCAGGCATAGACTGCTCTATTTTCTTTACAGCAAGCTTTAAAATGTTTCCAGTGCCCTGTGTGCAGCTGTCGGTTCCCATTGGTGGGTCTCAGTAGGAGCACCCCAACACGTGAATTGTATTGGGGCTGGGGGATAAATCTCAGATTTGCCCAGTGTAGTTCTTTCAAAGAGCTTGAAAGCCAGCGTGCCTGAAGCTCAGCATGTGTGAATCTACAAATCACCCCGTGCACCACAATCAGCATAAATGAGGTGTTCTGCTTGCCATAAGCTCACTAAATATTTTTTCTCATGAAGTGGCAAATGGAACACAATATGCATGGCTCACAGATTCCCAGTCACTGAAACAAATCCAACAGCATGCAGTTGTCATCAAGAAATATGTCTAGGAAAACCTCTATAGCCACGCAGATTCAGCACAGCACGCTCGTACCAACCAGTTCTTCAACACTCAGACAAAGAGATTGCCATTTATAGTGCGCATTCAAGGTACTGCCCTTTCTCCTTTTAAAAGAAATCATCTTTACAGCTGTTCTCAACTATCCCCCACTCCTAAATATCATCTTTATTTAAAGAGACCCTGGAAATCAAAAATAGAATCAGAAAGGGGTCTTTGTCTGCCAGCATTAAAATCTTGTGAGTCACATTTACCCAAATCCTTTGCAAAATTCTGTCAGAATTCTGCTCACATCTCCAGCTTCAGGAATATGGTGAAGGTGACTACAAACAATGCTAATCACTTACAATTTGAAAAGCTCATTTAGGGTGAAATGTGTGACATATTCACATACATCTCCTTTCTGTTTCATTTGCAAAGAGCAACAGAATTGCAGAGTTGAACAATAAAGCTTGAAAGCTTTCAGTTCCGTTCCATTTTCAACATGCAAATGAAGTAAGTTCCGAAATCTGCAGCCCCGCTCCTACTTAGTGATTGTAATCTAAGGAATGGCATATTTACCAGCCTGCTGGCTTAAACAGAATATTTGCTTTAAAATAATGTCTCAGTGTATTACAGTTGTAAAGATTTCCAGACCCGTAGCGTTGCCATTCTCTTCAGAAACAAGGAAATATGCAAATAAGTAGTTATTTATAATAGCTGCAGCTTGCTATGTTGCTAAAATAATTATATTTGCCAGTTAATTGACCTTGTGTGCACAATGGGGACAGAAATAAAGAAACGATGCGTGAAAATGCAGAGTAACACAGGCCTGGTTTGGAAATGTATTAAATGTTAATTTTCAAAAATAGTAAGCAATTAATTGCCGCTGTAACGAACGTTTCTGTTTCACTCTGGCAACCGCCCTGTGTTCACGTAATCTACCGGGAGCCAAGGCAGGCCACTCGATCGCAGCGTTTGCGCAGCGGTAAGTGCGCTTTTGGCTTCATTTTACATTTTCATCTCAGATGTTCTTACAGGAATGCAGTCGTTGTCCTGTTTGCTGGTCTTGTTAAAACCTTTGTCACGTGAGTGCCAGCAAACGTGGTGACACCTAATAAATCCCGTGAAGTATTGCAATATGCCGCGCTTGTATGACCATTTCACCGCAGTGCAACTGTTTCCCTACACTTCCCCCCCCTAGGTTAGTCTGGCTCCCAACAGAGGCAGAAGTGAGTAACAAGCCCATCAACATGCAAAGTATTGAACAGAGTAGCTCACACACAGCCATCAGCCAAATGTGAGATGAACATGTGGTTGCAGTCAGGACAGTGACTCTTCTTTATATTTGGCTTTCTAAGCTTTGCACATCTGCTCCTTGTATCTTTTTTCTGTTGTTTACTGGTCAGAATAATTTGCTAACTCATGTCAGCACTTGGTGATTAATACCACTGCAGAAGTGTAGGTGTGGATTATGCCTGTTGCAAATTACCAGATAGGGACTAGATTTTGCCTCTGTTGGAGCTTTGGAAAAATAAAACCAAGCCCCCCATCCTGATTCTGACCTGTGAATGCTGGCACTGTGCGGGTACAGTCTGGTGATGCCAACTGGCGCTTGCAGTGAATGGCACGTAGAGACTGGTATGTTCTGATATGCAAAGCCACTAGTCTAACTTATTCTTGGTGGAAGTTTCATCTTCTTACAGTGGGTAATTCTGCCTCTACCGTACTCAAGTGGTACTTTTGCTTTTACTTCAGGACTTTTAGAAGCCATTTTCCAGAGACCTTTAATTTGTGGCTGAGAAAGTTGTCTATAAAACAAGTCTGTGTCTGTTATTTACACTGTGGTACTTGGATACTTGGGAGTGTGCTCTCGCCAGCTGATTTCTCCTTTGCATTTCCCTTGGGCCACCTGAGCAAGCAGCTGTATGCTATTAGTTCTCTTTTTTTCTAATGGGAAGGGCTGACACTGGCAGCTGAGCTGACACCACTAGTCCTTTTAGATAGACCGTACTTTACAGATTTTAGAAGGTAGCAAATTTCAGTCACTGCTAGGCTGTGGTGGATTTAACCAGTGGTTTAAAAAGGGTATTGGGATGTACCAAGACGAGTGTGTCTAGCAGATCGAGATTCTGCTTTAGTGAGGCCACATCTGGAATACTGTGTCCAGTTCTGGTCTCCTCAATTCATAACAGATAGAGAATTAACTGAGAGAGTTTGGGGATGATTGGGACTGTGGAACAACTGCCTTATGAGGAGAGATTGAGAAAATTGGCACTTTTTAGTTTGAACAAAAGAAGGCTATGAGGGGTTGCAATCACCATCTCTAAGTACGTGAGGGCTGGGTGTCAAGAAGAAAGGACTACTCTCTTTTCAGTTGTGTCAGACAGGACAAGGGGTATTGGATGCCAGCTTGAACACAGGCAGTTTCACCTCAATACGAGGAAAAACTTGTTTACAGTCAGGGTTATTAAATATTGGAATGGGTTGCCCAGGGAGGTTATGGAGTTCCCTTCTCTGTAGATGTTTCAGACCTGTCTGGATGCAGTTCTGTGTAGTTGATTTAGGCTTTTTAGGCAATTGTAGTTTTCAGTAATTTGTGTCCTGCTTAAGCAGGAGGGTTGGATCCAATGGCCTTTGAAGGCCCCTTCCAACCCTAATAAACTATGTTAAAATGAGAAAATCTCTGTACTGAATTACAAACCCCCTAAGACATCCAGCAAGTCGGGGTTTGTTGAGGGTGGGTTTTTTGTTGTTGTTATTTCATGTCATTTTTCCTCAATTTTTCAGCATTTCCAGAAATCACATTCTGGACTAGATGGATAACTGAGCAGAATTTGGCTCAGTTCTCAAGCAGTCAGGTATCTACAAGTTGGGAAACATCAGCTTTTGCCAGTGTAAGTTGGTGCCTTTCTGTGAAGCATGTAAAATGTTTTTGCTGTATCTTTTCCAAAATGAAGTATTTTATAATCCTGCTCGAGCGCGAGTACAGCCTTATGAAAGAAGCTAATCTGTGATAATGATTGTGTAACAATAAAATGGGAAAAAAGGAACACAGGAACTCCTCTGAGTTTATGGCATGACAATCCTTCCCATAGCAACACAGATAGTCAGATGGTTAGGTAGCAAAGTACAAGCAGGAAGAAAAGGCAAAGAGTGAACAGAGAGATTTTTAAAAGGCAAAGAAAGCAATGTGATTTTTCTCTAAAAATACAAAGACTAAACGGTACAGCAAAATCTTTACAAATGGCACTGTGTACTGGTAAAGAATAGCCTTCAGTGTGTGTTCATTTTTTTCTATTAGACTAACTTGTCTAAAACATATACAGAAAGCCCTTTAATATCCTATTATACTGTATACTAAAGCATTCAGGTCTAATACTATTACTGATAAAGAAACCAAAAGCATATTTACAGAGACTGAATGTCTATAAAGAGAAGATCAAGCAAGTCTCTTGAGAAAAGAAAGTCCCATATCAGATTATTGTGTGAAAAAAAATAGCATGCTCATCTCAATTACAACACCAATTGGGTTTATTTAAAAAGGAAGTAATTCTAGGTTTATATCATAAAATCACTTTTTTAAGCCTGTAAACATCCAATAAATTAAATTTTTAGATAAGATCCACTTTGCAAAAAGCTCTTCATGACAGGCTTCAGATAATAATTAGAGAGGATTTAATAACCTAATAACTGACTGACACTAGCGAACACTAACTACACTGAATTAGATCCTTCTGTGGAGCTGCTGCTTTGCCTCATGTCATTTGGCAGTTTCTTATGCAAGGTAAGATGCTTGAGCCTGTAATTCCCCATTCCTGGTCGTGCAATTTACCTCTGAATAGAAATGAATTAAGTGTTACCCTGAGCCTGGTAAGAGAGAGAGAAGACTGATGGTGTAAAATCAGAAGCCCTAACATGGTACAAGTTATATCCCTTAGAACTAAAACTACCATTCTGCTACTTGAGTCATTTCTAGGGAGATTTAATTTAATTTTTAAGAACTTCAGGGCAGGTTAATGAAGGTCTACTCCTGTAATAGACACAAGGTATTTAAAATAGGTCATGCCAAAACCCTAGGCAGACCATCACTGTACTTTGGGACTTTGAAATCTTGAACCAAATTTCATGTGTTTGCAACACTTTGCCATTCTTGCTCTTAGAATGGTCAGTGCTGAGTTAAATCAATGATACCAGCAGTCACTGCTGAGCGATATCAGCAGTCAGTGCTGAGCCGTACAGGAGTCTGTCATATCCATCTCCTGGCCATGAACACTAGATACTTCATATTGAAGAAGATCGATATGAAGTCACCAGCATCTTCCAGTAGATTAGCACTCCTTGTACATAGTCAGGTTACATTTCTGTGTGCATATTGGAATGTAAAATAGCACTGAAATAGTTAATACAAGGTCGAAGGGAAAAATACAAATATACATAAGCAGAACTGTCTCTGAAGTAGTGTATATATGCAAAATAGGGCTGAGACCCCCTCATATTGAACCTGCTTTAAGTAAGGTAAAAGAAAATTAAAAACCATCAGACCACTTCCGCATGCCCTTTTCAGATGCCGTTAAAAAGTTTCCACTGGAGCTAGTTACAGTGACACAGCCACACAGGTACAGCTCCTAATAGCTCCAACTGGAAGGGTGGGCTGTGCCTGTCAAGCTCCACCTGAAAGGCAAGCAGTCAGATAAGGAAGAAAAACAAATGAGAACTTTTAGGCTGTAAACAAAAGAGGTTTATATGTGTGTGTGTGTGTGTGTGTATATATATATGCCTGACAAAAAGTCAGCACTTAAAACCGATGTAATTGCATGCATTATATTTGTGGAAGTGTCTTATTGCCACTGCATTGCTATTAAAATGCAAAACAAGTGCAAGAATGTCATGTTTATTAAACCACTAAAAAAGTGTTCTGACAGCATTATGACTTGGGATTCAAAAGCACAGAAATGGGCAGGGAAAAGAAGGGGGAGGAATCAGAAACCAAATTCTCAGTTTACTCTTTGTGCCTAATTATTGGAACATATAGGCTGGATTCTATAGTCCTTTGAGATGCTGGCAGTGATAATTTTAAGTTTTAAAATAAATGATCTCAAAGTGCATTGCAAATTTAACAGTTTGATATCATACTTAAGCACAAGATGACTGCAGATACATCTGAGATTTTCTAGAGAAAGGTTTACAGCAAAGGAAGTGTATGTTCTCCTTTCCCTCTAAGAAACTGCAGAGGAATCATAGGTGCTCAGAATGTAATTATGAGACTGAAATTAGGCCAGTTAGTGATAGCTAATTCCTTGTCTTTTGCAAAAAGTGCCTTTAATGCCACAGATGAGTAGACTATCAGCTTTAGGTATCATCTGTGGGTTGGAAGCTCTCATAGTCACCCAACAGTACGTCCAGTTTTCCAAGCATAGGGATAAATTCTGGCAGGGTGACATGCAGCATTTCTCCTTGGTTCTTTGTGACCCTGTGTTCTGCACCAGTGGAGCTATAGATCCAGTACCTTCTCATTCATGCTTTCAGCTTAAAGTGTCCCTTTATTAAATCAGCAGTTCCGTCATCATCATCGTTTATGTCCTATTCATACATCATTTCTATCTATTGTAATACCTATTCCCAAGATTTAAATAACTCTGGCATCAAATAGCTTGTGCAATCTGAACAAAGAGTCTTAAGCTATCAGAATAGCTTTATCTAAAACATACTTACAAAGAAATGAAAGGGAAAATGTTATTTGTGCTCATTTTGTGAATAAGAGTTATGCAGAAATAGAGATACTTGGCACTGAGTACCTTCTGGCAATAGTCAGGCGCAGCCCTAGCAGATGAAGGAAGCTGCTATGACTTTGAAATGAACTCTCCCTGCAAGTCCTGGAAATGTTCTTCAATGTCCAATTAATTACATATCTTCAAATTTTGGATATGTATGATATTGCATAAAGACTCGATAGCATTGGTTTAACTTTTAGCTCTCTCTTCTAAATCCAGTTATTACTTTTGTTCTGTTGCTCATATAGCTTTCTGCATAACATACTTAAGATGTTCTTTAGCAGTGTCTTTCACTACTCTTCAGCCAGGCAGGTGTTGCTAGTCTACCACCATATCTAGATTGTTAACTTGAAAAACTGTATTGCTGCCATTCCTTTGCATCAGAACTGCTAGATGTTGTGCAACATCCCAAATTGCTCTGAGATCATGAGATAAAAATAGACCATTGGGAATCCAGCACAGATTTAAGCCAGTAACCGCACATAATTCTTGCACTCCAAAGATTTCATTGCAGATGCACTTTTGATGTGTAAAAAAAGATGTTTTCAAACTAAAGCCAGGCTCATGCTTGGAAACTCCTCTTCACAAAGTCTGTTGTGTTGGTGGAGTTGTGCTGGGAAGGAATGGACATGGAGAAAATATGAGTGATGTCCAAGAGAAGCTCCAGCTGTCTAGAGAGGCTGTCCCCTTAAAGCCCCACTTTTCCTCAGCAAGTCTAGGAGAGCTGAGAGAGAGATGGTTCTGCCCATTGCAAGCTGTGGTGCAGAGCAGTTCACAGAATATCAGGGATTGGAAAGGACCTCAAAAGATCATCTAAGTCTAATCCCCCTGCCACAGCAGGATCACCTAGACCAAGTCACACAGGAACATATCCAGGCGGGTTATAAACATCTCCAAAGATGTCTCCTCTTGAACTTAGGTTTTCTCAGTCCCATGTGCAGCAGAGAGTGAAGCCTCCAATGTGTATCACCTCTCCTTTCATATATCTAAAGATGTATAAAATTCCATTGAAATAATGCAAATAGGGAAGCACTGGCATCTATCTTCCTTGGTATAACGTGTGATGCCCGAAGTCTGTTGCATGGGCTATGGCAAGACCTTGCTTACAGTAGGTGTAGGAAAAGGGAATGAGGAGCAACTGGTATTTAGGCATATTTTAGAATGACATTAGAATTTTGTTTCATTTCCATTTCAAAGTGCATTCTGCATGACAGGTTTTGATGAATACATATATTCAAGACGGGAGCATTTCATTCATAATTTTAGTATTTTAGGTACAAATTTCAAATGGGTCGTTAGAGATTACTTTTCCCAAACTTGCCAGCTTGTAGCCTCCTTACAATGTGTTTCTTAATCCATTTGAACTCACTTTTCCTTGAACAACATTTCACTACCTGCTTCTCTGCATTCTGCAAAGTATTATCCTATATAAAATTATACAGTTTTACCTTGATGTCCTAAGGTGGTTTGTAGCATATAGCAAAGCTGGGTCTGTGTGAAAGGAAGAACTCATTTCACAGCCTGTGAGCAGTACACAAGCATTGCCTGTCACTTAATCTTGCTTCAAAAAGGTGGTAACACTGCCTGAACCCAGCACAGCTGCCACATTGGCTCTCCACATGGAAATGGCACTGGCCATATATTTAAAAACGCAGGCAAGAATATTTAAGAGTACATGTTTGACTCTTAATGCTTATCTTTTTTTTTTCAAAAGGGAAGGAGTTAATTCTTGCATTTCCTTTTAAAAAGTTGTTTCATAATAAATCAATCCACACCTTCCTGCACACACCTTCCTTCTCTGAGTAGTCTGGTTACAGGAAGACGCTTTCAAATTCCTAAGTAGGGGCGTTCAGAATGGAGATTTGCTAATGCTGTTTGCTGTCAGAGTTCCTGTGCCTGTGATTTAGTTTTGTGTGACAATTTAAGGACATATGTAGGAACACTCCTTCCTTGGATCTCTGAAAGTAGGCTAGCAGTGTTCAATCGTTATTACATTAAGATGATTCAAGGCTAAGAATACTGATGTCACCCTCCCCCACTACTCTCTGTAGGCACAGGCAGACACATGCACACAGGCACACACAGAGTATTATCTCTGTTTGCCTTACTAATGTCATTGTGCAATATTCCATTTTCCTTTCCCTTCTTGTCCCCAGGGTCTGTAACAAACCCCTGCTGGACCTTTTATCCACCCACTAAGTCCAGATTAATTTATTATACTCCATCTAGTTTTTGAACTGTTCCTTCTAAATGTGTGATGGGGCTTAGGGCTGTGCAAAGGGGATTCAAGGATAAGGGGAGAAAACATCCTCAGGCTCTAGCTTACAGTGAAAGGTTGCATTACAGTATGAACACCTCTACTATTATTATGCATAGCCATGGAAGATGATGCAGGAGGAATGCCTGATTAGAGCTCATATTTAGCCAAATTAACATCTCAAGTCCATTTTTTTGTATAAATCTGAGTTCATCATAATCTAAAAGCAAATATTTGCCTTTAATATCTCTGATTTATGCATAGAATACACTGTACTCTTCATTTCCTTCTTAATTATTATTATTTTTTTAAACAGCTTGCAGGCAGAAAGTCAAAGCCTGCTGTGTTTTATATTATACTCTGCAACTCATTTTCCTGTTTTTTTTTTAATAAAACATCTAATTAATCCATGTAATCTGAATACTTTCTGTTTAAACTCAATGTGCTAATGAAAAGAACCAAATGAAAATGTAGCTAATTTGTTGTACCTGTGAAAATAATGGCTAGGTAAGAAACAGAGGCGAACTGCAAGTGGAACATGTCTGAAAAATGTTCTTCAATGCAGTGGAAATTATGCTCTTAATTTTTGCCATCTCAATTTTGCTCATTGCATTACTTAGGCTGGGCCTGATGATCTGGCATTTGTACCAGTGTAACTGCTATTTCTTTTCCACTTGCAGGAAGTCTCAATGTGAGCTTTTCACAGGACCCAGATAAAAAGAAAGCTTGAAAGATTGTTGCAGCTCAGGCCTCTTTATCTTGGGTCGAACACAATAAATGACTAGTTGTGCTAGAAGTTCTTTTTCTTTATCTCTGTCCGACTCAGCATCTCCTCTTGGACAGAATGCAAACAAGAAGAAACTGGAGCCAATCATATACTTAGAAATTAAGTGTGTAACTTCAGGTGGCAAAGTCAGTAATAAAGGAAAGGAATTAGACAAATGTGCTTTTTGATGAATTATCGCCAGCACAGTTTTTAATGGTATGTTTGTCAGGCTTTTCCATGAAATATCAGCAGCTCTTTAACGTCTTTAAAATTATTACCTAGACAATTTCCAGTAATGATGAAGTTGAAAATCGATGTGGGAAATATTACCATAGTAAAAGTAAGACGATGCCTCCAAATGGTAATGCACAAAACCTCACATGGGGAAAGCTTAGTTACCCATGAAGCTTTCCCAGTAGAAATATTATAAATCATACGTAAGTCAGAGTACGGATGAGAAAAAGAAAAATCACTATCAAGGTGTAGTTTAGAATTGCTCCAAGTGCTCATCTTTTGGCACAGATAAATGCAAACAGAACATGCTCATTAAGCACGGTCAGCAGAAATACGGCATTATGCAGTACCTGGGTAGAATCTTAGAAGACCTGTTTTCTTGAAAAATGCGTGAGATCCATTTTCTGCATCTGCACCAAAATCAGTCATAACACATCACTGTTAAGTGGTTGAGTAGCAAATGGTGAGTCAGACCCTTTTTTTTGCAAGAAATATCACCTTTGAAGCAGCAAGACTTTTGCAGCATGGGCTTGGTTTTACCTGGTTTTGCAGTTGAGCCCACCAAGTCCATGAAAGGATATGTGGCTTCCCCTCTGGCACAGAGCTGGACATTCACATTTAGAGCTCAGTATGAAATCTCAGCCCTCTTATACCAGTGCAAAGTTCCAAATGACTTAAATAGGAGCAGCAGCCTTCTGATCCCCCTTGTTTCACTAACTACAAGATACCATTTGTTCTCGGAAGTGACTGTTTACACTGCAAACACAAATGGACACATTTTTAAATACCCAGAAATCTCAGAGTTACCAAATCAGTCAAGATATTTTCTCTAGATCTAATTTGAAATGGGGAAGAGGAATGTAGTCATTGGTCCCATGCTATGGCTTCATTCCTCTCTGTACCCAGGATCACTTTGTCTTCGTATTGTACAGAACAGTAACAAGAAGATTGTCGCCATCCTTCTTCTAGAGTTTTATAAATTATACGCTGAGTGAGATACAGCAGGTGGCAAAACAAGGACATGGGAAAATCAAATAACGGTAAAATAAAGAAAGTTTGGCAGAAAAGCTTGAGCTAAGTTGAGTTTTGTGGGGCTGTTTTCTCCACAAAACCACTTTCCTGGCTTGGGAAGCTGCTAGAGACACAGATCTTCTCCTTTGTAGGTACCAAAGTGATCTAGCACATGGCTGGAACATGGACAGCTACACAAATAGTAGTGGTTACTGTGCGAATTTCCCAAGAAATACACATGTATTTATACCGCAATGTTTTGTAATTAATCCTCAACTCAAAAAATACCCACAGTATTGTAAAAACAGCTAACAGTGAACACTGCAGATGCCCAGATTAGTTTCTGTCACAGCTAAACCCAGAATAGCTGAAGTGGCACTCCACCTGAAAGGAAAAATTTCTAAAAGCTAGTAAAGAAAATACGTATTTGCCATCAGTTTAATTTTTAAACCACCACCAAATCATGCACTTGGGTTGCAGAAAGCTCATCTGAGTATCCACAAAATTCTTTTCTACAGATAACATCCTCATTTCAGTGTCACCATGTGACTGGCTACTAGTTGCCTTAATCTCCAGCGTTTCATGGCAAATATTTGTTAAATCAAGTACTACAGCTTGGTGTTGTCACTTGAGGGTGCACTCAATGCCTATGTCCATGTCACCGACAAAGATGTTGAACAAGACTGGTCCCAGGACCGATCCCTGAGGGACTCCGCTTGTCACTGGCCTCCACTTGGACATGGACCCATTAACCACCACTCTTTGGGTGCGGCCATCAAGACAGTTCCTTACCCATCTAGTGGTCCACCCATCAAACCCATGCTCCACCAGCTTGCAGACCAGAATGTGGTGCAGGACAGTGTCAAAGGCTTTGCTCAGGTCCAGGTAAATGACATCGGCCACTCGCCCCTCGTCCGTTAATGATGTGACCTGTTCATAGAAGGCCACCAGGTATCCCATCGGGTCCCATGGACTTGAACACAATTGCTTGCTGCAATAAAGCTTCTCCCATTTTCTCCTTCCCTCAGTCTTTTCTGTTTAATTGTTATTTGTACATTAAAATTAAATACATTATACCAATTTATTTAAGAGCCCTGACATGTTGTTATGTCATCATGAATCTATTTCCCTTGCACCTTAATTTTTTAGCTCTTCTTTTTACCTCCAGTGTTGGTGCCCTCATTGCCAACATAGGAGGTTTGGGATGAGCATCCTCCTATTTCATATGCAGCAGTATTAATTCACTCAGATCCACGGTATTTACTAAAGCAAACAGCTCTAATTTTTTCCTTTCCAGTTCACAATGGAAGACCACACACCTTATTAGTTTCTCTGAAGTTCTTAGGCTGTTGTGTAGTGCAGACAGAGAATACAGATGTATTCTGCTCATAAGAGCTGCTTTGCAAAACTTGGGGATGGACATAATCCTGTTTTTATGAGGTGAACTAGTGAATCTTAGCTCCTGGTAGCTCTTTGCGCTATCACTACCACACTGCTAGCATGCTGCCCACAGCCTTAGAGGCACATAATTGCCAGTCTGTGCATTGAGACTCTCCTGTTCACCACTGGGCTATCAATAGCAATTTCCAGCTGCCACTTAACTTCCAAAGCACTCCTAATCCCACAGATCATTTTGGTTTCTCTTAAGACCAAAGCACTAGCATTGCTGCTTGTCTGCAGCCCATCAACCAGGACTGCCTACATGCAGTCCCAAAGCTGCTGCTACCTCATCACCCAAGGGTTTAGCCATCAATGAAAGAGCAGATGCATTTTCTCCAGAGGAACTATCCCTGACCCACTGCTGAGAGCTCTTTGCACTTTGCTTTTCTTTGCCTCGACCGCAGTTTCATTCAAGCTGCTCTTACGTTCTTTGATTCACACCATAGTTTGGTTTGCAGCTCTAGTGCAGCCCTGAGTTTCATGACTGGTCTGAAGTGGCCACAAGAGGCTGATTAGTACTTGGTGGCCCCTTGTGCCACCCCTGTGCTGCCATTCAGAGAGACCTGGACAGACTGGAGGGCTGGGCACAGAGAAACCAGATGAGGTTCAACAGGGACA
>JAOXOE010028714.1:0-15659 GCA_028565055.1 Phoeniculus purpureus
TCCCCCTGCCACAGCAGGATCCCCTAGATCCAGTCACACAGGAACATGGCCAGGAGGGTTTGAAATGTCTCCAGAGACAGAGACTCCACAACCCCCCTGGGCAGCCCCTGCCAGGGCTCTGCCACCCTCCCAGTGTCCCAGCTCCCACCCGCTGCCAGAGCTCTGATGCAATTCCTAACTAGTTCACTCAGCTTCTGCTCACTACAAGCTCAGAAGGCCCCGAGAACCTTCCCAACCACAGTAGTGCTAAAGGAGCGGCTCCTCTTTCCATAGGGTGCAGCAAACTCTGTGCAGAGAGAGGATGGCTGTAGTGCCCAGCATCAGAACTGGGCACGGGGCTTTCTGGCAGCAAAGGGGAGCTGCAAGGACTCAGCCAGCCACCTGGCAAGCACAGAACCAGCCCCACTCTTGTGCTGCTGGGAAGAAACTACACGACAAGCCAAACCTCAGGTTGTCCTCAACAGGAGCCAAACAACCAGCCGCTTCCCCAAGAACACCAAGGAAAAGTCTCTTGAAACATCCAGTCGCTGCCTGTCCTGGAAAACACAGCCCCGTTTGGACAGGCGACGGAGGACAGCCAGGAAAGTCTCTCAGGACCTCTCCTTGCTCACTGGACACACTTCCACAGCCTAGCAGCACCACGTACTGGGGTTCGGTCAGGACCCCTGCCAACGTTTGTTAGAGAGGAGCCTGGTGCAAGAACGAGCAATACATGGAAAGAAAATGGTGTTTCCTACCTGAGCTGCTGGTCACGGGAGCACAGAACCAGTCAGAGCAGGTCTTCCCTTCCAGGAGCTCCCCTCACCTACTGCACGGAGCGACCCTGCCCCAGCCAGGTGCACCCTGTAAATCTCATCAGCAGAGACACCAGCGCTGCTGCCTCATTGGGCTGGGGCAGAGAACCCCAGACGAGCCCCACCTGTGGATAACATCAGTGCAGGAGGTGTGAGAGGCTTCAGCTGTGCCCAGCTCCCTCGTTTATGGGCTTGGGAGGACACAGGTGGTACCAAGCTTCAGCCTAATGGCTGGAGAACTTGGCCCTGGGAGTCACAGGATCACAGAACGTTAGGGGGTGGCAGGGAGCTTGGAAGATCACCCAGTCCCACCCCCCTGCCACAGCAGGATCCCCTAGATCCAGTCATTAGGGATGGGAAGGGACCTCCAAAGACCATCCACTCCAACCCCCTGCCACAGCAGGATCCCCTAGACCAAGTCACACAGGAACATGTCCCAGAGATCAAACAGTTCTCTGCGAGGAATTCTTCTCCTTGGAAAAACAAAACTTAAAACAGAAAAGACTTTGGGGGCCTTTGTGTCCCCACTGATCAGACAGAGCCAGTGACTCTTCTCCAAGGGAAATGCTTAGGTTCAAGTCAGCAAATGAAAACAGATCACAGGATCCCAGAACATTAGGGATTGGAAGGGACCTCAAAAGGTCACCCAGTCCAGCCCCCCTGCCCCAGCAGGATCCCCTAGATCCAGTCATTAGGGAATGGAAGGGACCTCAAAAAATCATCCAGTCCCAGCCCCCTGCCAGAGCAGCATCACAGGATCCCAGAACATTAGGGAGTGGAAGGGACCTTGAAAAATCATTGATTTAAAATTATCAGGTTTAAAAAAAAAAAATTCATTTAAAAAAGTTTTTAGATAACAGAACTTTTCATTTTTTTAAATTTAAAAACAACAGATTTTTTTGTTTTTAAGTGTTATTTCAGTTCCATTTCAGGGGCTGCTCAGGGGGTTGCAAAAGGTAGGTCCTGGGGCACAGGCTTCTCCCCAGGAATTTTCATGGCACCCTATGGGTCTGAACAGCATTCCCACAGTGACAAAGTGCTTCTCCCCTCCTCTTCCTCTTAAAAAAAAAAAAAAATGCAGCAGACACTTACAAATTTTATTCTTGAAAATGGGGGGATTTTTGTTGGCTTCTTGTTCTGTTAAAGCCCTGCCTTTCCTTCAAGGGCTTTAAAAACTTCAGCTGCTTGAAGTTACCAGAGCAAAATTGCTGTGCAAGATCCTTCTGTCAGTCATTTTCTTTCTGCATCTAAATAAGAAAAAAAATTCCCTATTTAGTCTCGATTCTAAAATTCTATTTGAGAAGAAATTCAGTTTCCTCTTCCCGAAGCCATCGAAAAGGGACCCAACCAACTAGAAACCCTCCCGGAGTACGAAGCAGCAATTGAAAGGAGAAGCTTCCAGACACAGGACCCATGTGGGGGCTGCTGAAGTCGGCTCATTATTTAATCCCCAACTAGCTGCTGGGGTACAAGTTCAGCCAGAACCTTCCTCCAGCTGCTCGAGCTACGAGACAAGTCTCAGCTAAACTTACAAACAGGTCCGACGCAACCCCGGCTGCTCGGGAGGTTTAATGAGCTATGAACTCTCCTATAAATAGAACATCTTTCGTCGTAAGACGATTTATAAATAACCTGTACACAATGGGCAAAAATATCTCCGAGCCCGGGGGAAGCTTTCGGGGTGTCGGGGAGGGTTTGCAGGGAGGCTGGAAGCAGATTTTTCATGGGGTTTATTTTTTTCCCCTCCTTCCCTCAATCCTCATTTATTTTGCTCCTTAAAAAGCCTCAAGAAGGGCCAAATCCCCACCCTGAGAGCGAACAATAGGAATTAATAATTGCTAATAATCCCCGGAGCTGCCCCTGCAGCCACAGGTTTATTTTGTTAATGATTATTAGGTGCTGGTTTTGCTTTGAAGAGGGGATGAAGTCCAGCTGCAGGCAGTGAGAACTGAGAGGATACTGGAACTTTCAAAAAGCTTCTCTACATGAAATTAACTCCCCTCCCCACCCCCAAAAAAAATCCCAATAATTTACTATTAGGGATCTCGAAGTTAAAAATCATCCTGAGCCGAAGGCAGGACCAGGGAGGGGATTTTCTGATCGAATTCCCTGACCCTTTTGGTTTGCTCCCTGCTCCTCTCTGGAGAAGCCAACAGCAATTTGTGCTGAAAGGGCTGAAAAATCCTAACTTCTGAATAGGAATCTACTCAGGGAGGGGGGTTCCCCTCCGGATACCTTCGGGGTTGAGCCATTTGACTTCATGGGAACCCCAGGAATCCAGAGGACAGCAGCGAACCCCCAGGCTGACTCCTCTCTTCTCTTTGCCCTTCCCCAAAGTATTTTCTCTTTGGATGGATTAAAAGTTTTAAATCCTTCCAGTTCCCCCCCTCTCCTTCCAAAGGCTGCTCCTGCCTCCTGTTTGCTCCGGATTTACTGAACTACTCAGTTAAACTCCCCCTTCCCAATTCAGATCAGGGTTGGGGGGTTTATTTCAGCACCTGAAAGACTGTATTTTCCTCTTGTACTTGACCAAGTTTTCTCGATGTTAAATCTCCTCATCTCATTGCCTACTCCTGTTTGCTCTGGATTTACTAAACTACTCACTTGAACTCCCCCTTCCCAATCCAGATGGGGGGTTTTTATTTCAGCACCTGAAAGACCACATCTGCCTCTTGTGTTTCACCAAGTTTTCTCGATGCTAAAATCTCTCTGTTCTATTTTCCCACCCTGGATTTACTAAACTCCTCTGGATTGACTAAGCTACTAATTTAGTAGTTTAGTAGTAAATAGTAGTTGTTTAGTTCAGTAGTAATTGCTCTGCATTTACTCAACTAATTTAAACTCCCCCTTCCCAATTCAGACGGGGGGTTTATTTTAGTATCTGATAGACCACATCTGCCTCTTGTGTTCCACCAAGTTTTCTTGATACTAAAATCTCTCTGTTTCATTTCCTACTCCTGTTTGCTCTGGATTTACTAAACTACTCATTTAAACTCCCCCTTCCCAATGCAGATGGGGGGGGGGGCATTTTATTTTAGTACCTGAAAGACCACATCTGCCTCTTGTATTTGACCAAGTTTTCTCGATGCTAACATCTCTCTGTTTCATTTCCTACTCCTCACGTGGAAAATGTAGAGGCTGAAGTAAGGGAAGTTTTTCTGTCCAGCAGCAAGATTTCAATTGTTTTAATTGCTAAATCATCTTTGTGCCTGGATTCTGCAAGGGCAGGGTTTGCTTTTGGCTCCTAAAGGGTTGTTACCGGAGAATCTCAACTGCTAAATCCTCAAAACCAGTTAAAATCAGGAGAGGAAAAGCAAGAATCAAGTTTTATTTATCAAATTATCAGCTGAGACATTATTAGCAGCAGCCTCCTGAAAGCTTTGGGAATTTTTTTTTTGAACAGTTTTTACTGCTCCTCTTGGCTCAGATTTTGATCTGAAATTTTTATTCCTTTGATTTTTTTTATTTAAAACAATAGCTGTGAAATTTCCCTCTTTAGCAGAGTATTTGAATAATCATCACTGTATTCCAATAATAACAACAACCACCAATTCGATTCTAAAAGCTGAGGGGAAATTCAGCAAATCCTAAAAGGCAAAAAAGGAATTTGACCACTGGCACAGGAATTTAAGAGCCAGTTGCCTCTTAACTTTTAGCAGTGAATTTGCTGATAATTCGGCAGGATTGATCCAGGGGCAGATTTGATCGTTTCGATCTTTATTGCTGATAGGAAATTAATCCAGAAAAAAAGAGGGGAGGAGGAGAAATCCCCCAACAGCTGGGATTTGGGCTGAAACCACGAAGATTCCCACTGGAGCCTTTTTCCCCTGGCTGGGAAGGCACCAGTCACCCCACCCTGGCTGTAAATAGATCTCGCAAATACTTGTGTTCGTATCGATATTAGACAACGGAGCTCACTTTGGTTTATATTTAGCTGCCTGCTGCGTAGCCCTCTGCCTCCTCTGCCTCCAACTTCCCAGACACAACCAAAAATTCCCTGAGAACTATTTTCTCCCCAACTAGAATTAAAAATTTTCTCTAAACACATTTTTTTTTGGAAACAAAAACCGACACAAAAACAACCCCCTGAAATTATCTACCTGAGGGCTGCAGCCCCTACAGAGCTTCCCCAACATTTTTGTCTCTTCTGAGTCACAATTTCCTACCCCTCTGAATTCCAGGGAACTCAGAGGACCCCCCTCTCTCTTTGCCAGTCTGTGATGAGATGGAAGATCTATTTTTTAAAGAAGTCCATAGAAAATTTAACCCTCTTTTTTCCCACCCCCCCCACTGCCTCAGACAACAGGAATTTCAAAGCAGAAGGAATTTTGCTCAAGTTAACTAGGGAGGATCTGGATGGAATTTCTCTTCAGATCAAAAACAAGGGGGTTCTGATGGATGTTCTGGTGGTGATGGGGGACTGTGGAAGCAGCAGGTTATCACAGCACCCCCCCACCCCAAAAAAAAGCTTCTGGAGTTACCTTTCCTGAATGTTCTGGCTACTTCTGGTCCTCCCTCACCTGCAAGAAGAGAAAAAAGCTGCTCCCCAAGTTAAAATTGGCAAACTGTCGTCACAAACCAAACCGGCAACTTCTTCCCTGTCCGGACTTCTAGTCCTTCTGCAGCGTTTTGTTGATTTAGTGACAGGTTGGAGCTGCTCGTCCTGGGCATTGGTAATCTGTGGAAAACCAATGCGAGCAGACCCCAAACGTCTGAGTGAAGAAACCCCGGCAAAACTACAGCTAAAGGCATCTTCTGACCGCCTGGGTTGTCCCTAATGGGAACCACACAGCTTGGGGGTTTAACTTCTGATTGGACTGCTTCCCGAACTTCCCTCCCAAAGCCAAGCGCTAGGAGAGGAAGGAGCATCACCAGCCAGCAGGGCTGGCCATGGTAACTTGCCCTCCAAGGGATGATCCTCGTCCACAGGGTTGTTTCCTATTGACTTCACAGAGTCACAGAACGTTAGGGATAGGAAAGGACCTCCAAAGATCATCCAGTCCAATCCCCTGCCACAGCAGGATCCCCTAGATCCACTCAGTAGGGATTGGAAGGGACCTCCAAAGATCATCTTGTCCAATCTCCCCACTACAGCAGGATCCCCTAGACCAAGTCGCACAGAAACATGTCCTTGAGATTATCTGAGTAGTCACTGGAGGCTGTAGGATTTCGCCTCCCAACAGGCAGCAGCGAGTCCTTCCTTGTTGAGTGCAGAGCAGAGAGCAGGGGTCGTCCTGCTGTTTGTAGAGCTGGTTTTACCAGGACTAAGATCACCATTGAGCTTCAGCCCCTGGGTGCAGCTCAGCCTCATGTGAAGATGACCCTGAACCCATGAAGGACCATATGGGGTGGAGGCAGAGTAGGGCTCGATGAGCCTCCTGGTCCTGCGTGGGCTCAGAACCTGGGACAGCAGCAGGACCAGGGACAGCAGCAGAACCAGAGCTGAACGCTGGCTTCCACCCCACAACCCTACTGGTGTCGACTGGAGAGAGCAGCTGGAAGGTCAGTCAGGATCCGATCTTCACGGTGCAGGCTCTAGGCTCCTGTAGAGTTGTGAAAAGTGACTGGTTGCGCCCGTTTCACCTGTGGCCGTGATGCTCTTTGGGCTGCTGAGCCACAGGTTCTCCTCTCCCCCAAGAAAAGAAAAAGAAGAAAACTAGGAAGCAGTTCTCCCAGCAATTCCAGTGAGTGCTGAACTGGGAAGGGAGGGGTGGGACTGCTCAAAACCCCTTAATTTTCCCAAAAGAAAGGAGTTCAGTCAGGAAGGGCCGCTCTGGATTGCACCAACCACGCCGCGAACATCCCACTGTCTGTCCCTCCCACTGCTGGAGTCGAAGGGAGTCTTTGAGCAGGCGCTGGGCAGTGAAGGGTTAACGAGGCTTTTTTGTCGTGGGGAGACAGAGGTGGCTCCACTCGAGGGGACTGAGGTAGCCAGGGGCCCCATCCCAGGAAATGGGGAGCGTTTTCTGCAGAGCCAAGAGCTGGAGCTCCTCAAGGTGTGGGAGACACCACTTCGCATCCTCTGGCAAAGCTGCTGCCCAGAAAAGAGCTCGGAGAGCACCTCTGCTCGCAGTTCCCCTCCTCTGAGCCCAAACCTGGCCCCTCAAATTAAAATGGGGCACCTGAAACCCCGCTCTGGGTGGCTAACAAACTTTGATTCCGAGGGGATGCCGAAGTGTTTTGAGAAGCGAGTCCTCGCTCCTAAACGGTGCTGCTGCTTCACGTCTAAAAGCAAAACAACCCTGTATTTAACGTTGCACCACTGCTGAAGCCCAGCGAGCGCTGGGCAGCCATCTGGGGGGGCTTCTGGAGCGGCACACGAAGCAAAGTGGGCTTCTGAACCCGTTAATTGTTAATAAAGACAAGGCTTTGAACGAGACAAGGTGCTTGCACGCAGGGGAGGTAACCAGGGCCAGCTCTGAAGAGAGTCAGGTTGCTTTACAAAGGGTCACCACGACCCACCCAGCTGCTCACTTCACCCTCTCTCAGCCCTTTTTGGGGAGATCATCATCATCACTGGTGCCTTTCCACACAGACTGCCTTCCCTTTCCTACGCCCCTGCTCCCAAAGGGTTAACAAAACACCTTAGCCCCGGGCTTTTTATAAGGTCTATAACCGAACATGAACCCCCCCTGCTCCCAGCTTGACCAGCTGTAGGGCTCCTTTGTGGAGCCGCCCGCATGGCTCAGGGACGGCACCTTCGCCGTGCCCTCTGCTGCAGAGCAGCCCGACCAGCGGGTGCCCAAGGCGGAGGGTGGGAGACGTGCAAACCACCTCCTAAACAGCTAAACCCCTCCGGTCGGAGCAGCAAACACCCTTTGGTTGTGCTTTTCCCACTGAAGTCATCAACCAGCTTCCCTAAACCCCCGGGGGCTGGCTCCTGCAACCTCCCCTTGGGGTCTGACCCACAAAACCTCTTGGGGTCTGACCCACAAAACCTCTTGGGGTCTGAGCTGCTGAGGCCCACCGAGACCCACAAGGGCTCTGTGAGTAGCCCTGAGTCCCGTGAACTCTTTGCTGCAGGTTTAGGGTCTCCCAGAGAAGCGACAGCAGAGTTCTGCCTGTTCCCTGCACACACCTTCCCTTCCCTGAGCACAAAGACAACCTGTTCAAGCAGGGGAACACAGCTCGGAGACTTCCAGACCTTTTAAGAGCAAAGGTCTCCCCAACAGACCTTGAACTGAAGCCAAAGTTGCTGCTGGGAGCCGCTGCAGGGATGTCAGCGGTTGTTCCCTCGTGTGCCAGGTGGGATCCAGGTCCACACCACGTACGTTCACCACTCAGCCTTGGGGTTTTGCTGGTAAAAATGAACTTGAGGCACAGGCAGCCTCCTGTACAGTCATTTTCTTGCCTGTTACTATCCCCAAACTCAGCTCAAACCGCTTCCTTCACAGAAATGTTTTACCTGGACGTTCCAGCGTATTTTCTCCACTTCTGTTCTATTAGGAAAGAGAAGATTTTACTAACCCCCTTTTTCCCCCCACACTGTCTACCTGTTAGCCAGCGTCTCCACACCAGTGCTTAAGGAAACTCTGAGTTACACCTCACTCAGGTATGGAGTCACAAACCCCACATCCAGAACCTGCGTCTGTCTCCTTTCTAGTGGACGTCTGTCAGATCCAGCCCCTCTGAACCCACCCAAGTCCCCAACAGCTGCAGAGGCACCACCCTTTGCCTCTGCTGGTGGTTCAGGGGACAGGATGATGACACTCTGTCACAGAATCACAGAACATTAAGGGTTGGAAGGGACCTTGGAAGATCATCCAGTCCAACCCCCTGACACAGCAGGATCCCCCAGACCCAGTCACACAGGAACATGGCCAAGAGGGTTTGAAACTTCTCCAGAGAAGGAGACTCCACAACCCCTCTGGGCAGCCCCTGCCAGGGCTCTGGCACCCTCACTGCCAACAAGGTCCTTCTCACACTGATGTGGAACCTACACCAGACTAATCTAAGAGCCAAACGAACAACTCATCTCGCATACACAGAGGCTGATTGTTTCCTTGTAACACGATGAGACAGCAAAACAGAGCGAGGGCGCCGCAAGTCCTAATCGCTTCATTCCCACCCCCGATGCTTCACGTGTCACCCCCCGTTACAGCCACAAGCCAAGGCTTGATGCCTTTCCACACTGTTGGCTCTGCATCCTCACCCAGCCTGAAACATCACGAGGAAACATCGTAGGAGACACCCCAGCTGGGTACCGAGAGCCCTCTGTGCAAAAGAAGCTCCCACTGCAGACTCTTCCTAACCCTAATGACTTCCAGGTTACGTTTCGTGTATGAACTGCTGTAGCTTTGCAGAACACAGAACACTAGGGATTAGAAGGGACCTCCAGAGATCATCCAGTCCAAGCCCCCCATGCCACAGCAGGGTCAGCACTGGTGATGTTGCTCAAGCACCAGTACAAAGCGATCTAGCAGGAAACGTCTGCACCAAGACGTGATCCTCAAGCAGCCCCTTTCACGCAGATCTTTCTCCTCTGACTCAGCAACTGCACTGATGGATAACTCTGCTCTACAAGGCTCCGAGCCTGCTGCAGTACTGGATCACTTCCCCCTTCCCCCCTTCACATCCCACTTCCCTCTCCCTTGAGAACCCAGTGATGTCTCTGTCATGTTCCCATCTCAAATCCCTGTTCCTACACGCATGTTACATCTGTGGCGCCTGCTGTGGTTCACACTGAAAGCAAAGTGCCAAACAATGCAGGGACGGAAGGAGGGGTGGGGGGGTGCAAATCAAAGCCTTTTAGAAATCTTAGGCTTGGCACAGGCTCTGTATAATTTTGCTTAGGCTGCAAGTTGGCTGGAGCGAACGGTATCAAAGCACCATCTTTTCCAATTGCTTGAGCTTTACTTTTAAAGTTTATTTTTACTGCTTATTGTAGATCTCAGAGTGACAGCTCTGAAAACTCTGCATCTTCCATTTAATGCGAGAACGAGGAGCAACAACTCGGCGGCGGCGGCAGAGGCATCTGATATATCCTGCCCTAGGCATGAACCCAAAGCATCCACTTAGGAGCATCACAGGAGCAGCAGCACAACTCTAGGAGCGCCCACTAGAAGGGTTGAGAACGCCCAAAGGCAGTCCTGACCTTGAGTCTCGTCAAACTCACGACTCAGGGAGGTGTTGGTGACAGGCACAGCCTCAGCTCTAAACTGACAGCCCAGCAATGGGCAGCTGAGGAACATTCCCCAGCCAACCCGTGCACTCACAGATCACAGAACATCAGGGATTGGAAGGGATCTTGAAAGAGCATCCAGTCCAGTCCCCCTGCCAGAGCAGGATCCCCTAGATCCAGTCACAAAGGAACATTAGGGATTGGAGGAGACCTCCAAAGACCATCCAGTCCAGTCCCCCTGCCAGAGCAGGATCAGCTAGATCCAGTTGCACAGGAACATTAGGGATTGGAAGTGACCTCCAAAGACCATCCAGTCCAATCCCCCTGACACAGCAGGATCCCCTACATCCAGTCACACAGGAACATGGCCAGGAGGGTTTGAAATGTCTCCAGAGAAGGAGACTCCACAACCCCCTGGGCAGCCCCTGCCAGGGCTCTGGCACCCTCACTGCCAACAAGGTCCTTCTCACATTGATGGGGAACCTCCTCTGCTCCAGCTCACACCCACTGCCCCTTGTCCCGTCATTGGGTGCCCCTGAGCAGAGCCTGGCTCCATCCTCCTGACACTCACCCTTCACCTATTGATCAACATCCCTGGGGTCACCCCTCAGGCTCCTTTTCTTTCAGCTCAGGAGCCCCAGCTCCCTCAGCCTGTCCTCAGCAGGGTGATGCTCCCCTCCCTTCATCACCTTTGTGGCTCTGCACCGGGCTCTCTCCAGCAGTTCCATGTCCTTCTGGAACTGAGGGGCCCACAGCTGGACACTATTCACTGTAGTGTCTCAGCTCCTTTGCTTCCTCCCTACCAAACACTCACTGTTGGACGAGTCTACCTTTTTCTACAGCAGATTCATGGAAAATGAAGGCTGACAGATGGAGAACAGAAGTAGAAAACAAGGAAGCAAAGGACAACCAGACAAGCCTCCTAATTGACTGACAACATCAGGGCCAGAAAAACACTGCAGAGCCCTTCAGGGCACTCCCTCTGCTGTGTGAATACAGGCCCTGTACAAGCCCTTTAACCTCTCCCTGCCCTAGTTTACCCAGTTGAAAATGGGTTTTTGAAAGCCAGCGTTTCCTCCCTGAGGTGCTGTTAAGCTTGTGGTAATGAATAACAAAGTGCTCTGAGGGCTGCAAATGGCATCGCTGGGGTAAGAGCAATGCACCCGCGTCTGTGCTGCCCTCCTGGATCTTTTCCATTTTCCAAACACACACTGCTGAAAGGTGAAAGTCTTCGTAATCCCCACAGAAAGCTCTAGAGGACTGAAGAAGCCCCTTCCACCCCTCCAAGCTCACTTTACACTTACCACCTGATCTGTCTTGCTTCTGCAAACCCTCTGCAGAGTGAATTTTGATTTGGGTGACTCGGCGCGGATAACCGCAAAGAAGACTCCAACACGTCATTTTGGGCTTGTCAGCCACCAGCTCCCTGAAAAACAGCAGGGAAAGCAACTGAAGCAACAAATCACAGAGTCACAGAACGTCAGGGGTTGGAAGGGACCTCAAAAGACCATCCAGTCCCATTCCCCTCCCACAGCTCCACTCCATCATCTCTGTGGCTCTGCGCTGGCCTCTCTCAAGCAAACAAACAATGGCTGTGGAAATCTGGCATCGGTACTCTCTGCTCACCCACCCTTTCAGAAGTTTGTTGTCACAGAACTTAGAGTAAACCACCTCAGTGTCGCCTTTCACGTGGCAGCAACAGTGGTGGGGAGAGCCCCCTGAACTATAAATCATAACAAACAGCACCAATGCTAGAAATAAATTGAGTGGTCCTGATCTGATGAAACACTAGGTTTGCCCTCACAGACAACCACTGGTTTCAAAGGAGATGGTCAAGGGCATAAACAGTGTCATCTGTAACTGAGACAGCAGTGCTCAACTGTTCTGACCGAGAAATGGAGGCAAACTACAGAGGCCAAATTAAAAGGTCAAAAGACCCAAACTGAATTGTCCACTGTGCTCCTGAGCAAAGATGTCCAGACCACGCACAGATCCCAGTGAACATCTGGAGGTTGGTGGAGGTGACCCTGAGAATCTCAGGGGCCTAGTGTCTGAGGGCAACAAAGCAGTGATTTTCAAGGAGGTGCAGACAGCACAGGCAAGGGGAGATATCACAGAATCAAAGAATCATCCTGGCTGGAAAGGACCTCCAGGATCACCAAGTCCAGCCCTCACGCCAACAGTTCACTGACCCCTACACTACAGGCTCAAGTGCTTGAGCTACTCAGTTGTTAAACATCCCCAGGCATGGGGACTCCACCACCTCCCTGGGCAGCCTGGTCCAGTGCCCAACCACTCTCTCAGCAAAGAGCTTCTTCCTGAGATCCAATCCAAACCTCCCCTTGATGCAACTCAAGGCCATTTCCTCTCATCCTCTCATTAGGAATTTGGGAGAAGAGACCAGCAGCAGCCTCGCTCCAGCCTCCTTTGAGGGAGCTGCAGAGAGCAAGGTGGTCTCCTCCAGACTCAATAACCCCAGTTCCCTCAGCCGCTCTATCACGTCGCTGTGAGCACAACCTACCTGAGTTTCGATGGCACATCTGTGAAGAGCCTCAGGATGAACTTTGTAGTGATGCCGGGATGGTAAGTCGTTGGGATAAGGACGTAGCGGCCTCGCTTAAGGACCCTCTTCAAGAACACGGCGCGCGTGTTGATGTAGGGAGATGTGGCCACTCTCTCCTGCACAGTGAGCTTGTGTAGTCGATAGCTTCTGTTATCTTCCACCTACAGCCACGTAGCAGAATAGGGATATTTACCCCAGCACAATTAAAACATAAACCTATTTCTTAAGCAGCTCCTGGGGGCAAAGTCAACTCTACATTTTTTTCCTGTTAGATCTCTTTTGGAGAGGTAATTTGGGCCACGGTCTTCCAAAGTCATGAAAATGAGTCTGGTGGGATAGAAAACTACTGAAACAGAACTGTTATTGAAAAGAAACAGAGAGAGAGCATGCTGACACTTTCCTGCAGGTGTGAATCTCTTTTCCAAAGCTCTCTGAGCTCTTCAAGCCCAGACCAGGACCTAACATCACCACAGCGGCCAGACCAGGGCACTCAGGGCCACAGCCAGGCTGGCCTTCTACACCTCCAGGGATGGGGACTCCACCACTGCCCTGGGCAGTCTGTTCCAGGCTCTGATCACCCTTTCCATGGGGAAGGGCTTCCTGAAATCCAACCTAACCCTCGTTTGGCAGCTTCAGGCCCTGCCCTCTCATCCTGGTGCTGGCTGCCGGGGAGAAGAGCCCGACCCCCACCTGACTACAACCTCCCTTCAGGGAGTTGGAGAGAGGGACAAGGTCCTCTGTGAGTCTCCTCTTCTCCAGGCTAAACACCCCCAGCTCCCTCAACCTCTCCTCATCAACCTTTCCCTCCAGTCCCTTCCCCGGCCCTGTTGTTCCTCTGAGGGGCTAGACCAGGTCCAATCTCTTTCTTCAAGTGAGAGGATCAGCACTGCCCCCAGGACGCGGAGAGGCCTCCCCAGTGCCCAGGACAGGGGGAGAATGATGTCCCAAGCCCTGCTGATACTGTCCTTATTGTCCCTAACCCTAGCACACTATTGCTGATCCAAGTCAGTATCACAGAATCCCAGAACATTAGGGATTGGAAGGGACCTTGAAAGATCATCTAGTCCTGTTCCTGGGGTAGGAAAATCACTGGTGTCACTGAGTTCAAGTAGAGTTTGAATTGATCTAAATTCAATTGCGTTCAAGTAGCCCAATGTCAGCACTGGTGACTGAGTGCAGTACACGAGCAAAGCTCAAGGTGAAGCGACAGCCAGACCCCAAGATGAGAATCATGGCTCTGTCTGCCACACATCTCATTGCCAGGGTGAAGCAGACTGCTGAGCAAACTCTAAACCAGGAGTGCAGAGGGCTGCCTACCTTCAGTATTTCAAAGCCAATTGGGATGCTGTCTCCTTTCCCTTCTTTCTTGTGTTTGCGGCGATCCTCCTGCTGTAATGAGATCAACACCTTGTCCTCGGTCTTCTTAACATCAAAGATGTACTAGTAGAAGAGAGAGGAGGATAAGCTGTTAGAAGCACATTAGGACTGGAGGATAAAGGCATCACGAAGGAAACAGGGGAATACAAAGGAGGCAAATGAAATGGACTCGGGGTGGGAGCAGAGTTCTCTGTGGATCAGATGTTCCCAGCGAGTCACTGCTAAACATTACTGTGGATAATAAATATCTTTAAACTAAAACTATCAGAGACACTGAAACAGACAACTCAGATAAATGACAGTGTGAGACAGGAATATGCACATCTGCCTGATGAGGAAAGGCTGAGGGTCTCTTGAGCTGGGAAAAAAGGAGCCTGAGGGGTGACCCCATGGATGCTGATCAGTATGTGAAGGGCAGGTGCCAGGAGGATGGAGCCAGGCTCTGCTCAGGGGCACCCAGTGACAGGACAAGGGCAGGACAGTGGGTGTGAGCTGGAGCAGAGGAGGTTCCCCATCAATATGAGAAGAAACGAATTCCTAGTGAGGGTGCCAGAGCCCTGGCAGGGGCTGCCCAGGGAGGTTGTGGAGTCTCCTCTGGAGAGTTTCAAACCCCCCTAGCCATGTTCCTTTGTGACTGGGTCTAGGGGATCCTGCTGTGGCAGGGGGATTGGACTGGATGAGATACAAACCAAACCCCATGGACCAAGTCTTCAGGCCGTTTGAGGGGGTAAATGAATGGAGTTCTGTCATTAGAAGACCAGACCTGCTGCCCTTCTACAACTGAGAAACTGAAGTAAGTCCAGGCAAGGCTTTATGAGTCCTGCATGTCTGACTCATCATCCCCAACCACCATCAGTCCTAAAACAAGTATCAAAACTCTACTGAGAAACTTCACGGACATCACTGGGACACACTTGCAGGGGACAGACACTGGCAGCAAGGTTTCCACCAAGTACTCACTGTCAGCTCTTAAACAGCACAGAGACTTTGGAAGCCCTAGCTGAAGTGGGTACACTTCAATACCTCACAAAACACAGGGTTTCCCACCTGGGGATTCTGAAGGAAGGTCTCTTTGTTATCAAAGCATCCACCGGAGCGATTGAGCAGGGCCTCTGAGTTCGTTGCCCAAGCCCCACGCATCATTTTCTTCTCCCAAGTCTTGTGGATGCTGAAGTAGGAGGTGTTCACAACCCGGCAGATGTCCACATCAGTGAAATTCTTACACCAGTCCTCAAACGTCATCCTGCTCCATGGGACACCAGGACAGTCACAGTTTATTTAAAAATAAACAGTGATGCTCAATAAAAGAGCCACAATAACACACTAAATCATCCAGTCATTGCAAAGGACGTGATGCTGAGCTGCCCCAAGGACAAACTGAGTCACTGGAAAGCTCTCCATGTGGAAACAGTTGTGAAGCCACAATCACACCATCTCAATTTAGTGGAGAGAGCAATCAGATCAGTGTTCTTGGTCACTGTGGATTTGTTCTGTCGCAGCTCCTGAGCCTAAGGGAGAGGCTGCATCTACCAGGTTGGATTTGATAAGGTGTGTTCTGCAATGGCAACACAGATGGATCACAGAACACCAGAATGTCAGGGATTGGAAGGGACCTCAAAGATCATCCAGTCCCATCCCCCTGCCACAGCAGGATCCCCTAGACCCAGTCACACAGGAACATGGCCAGGGGTCTGTGAAAGGTCTCCAGAGAAGGAGACTTCACAACGCCCCTGGGCAGCCCCTGCCAGGGCTCTGGCACCCTCACTGCCAACAAGGTCCTTCTCACACTGATGGGGAACCTCCT
>JAOXOE010028715.1:0-15659 GCA_028565055.1 Phoeniculus purpureus
CAAAAATAATGAGGAGGAGACTGATTCTGATTCTTCTGACAGACAATGCTTGTGACCTTTTGGTGTAACTTTAATGTTCTGTCACCCTTCTAGGTTCTCAACCCTTTTTACATTTTTCAGTTGTTCAGTGTGATATTGTGGATCACTGATGAATATCACTACTATGCATTAGCAATTGTGATCATGTCTGTAATATCCATTGTTAGCTCACTCTACACCATTAGAAAGGTAAGTTCAAAGAAAACCAGTATCTTTGCAGGTCTTTACTGATTGGTTTACTTTGTGAAATTTATTACAAGTCTTTAAGAACTTTTCAGAAGTGTACATGTAAAATATTATTATGGGTTTTCCCATGCCCCCCTCACTTAAATCCCGGACATAAGTCTGTGTCCAAGTTGTATTGACAATAGTGAATTCCATCTTGTATTGTTACCTTCTGTTAGAAAACATCCAATGGAATGTATCAGCCAAATGTGTGGGTTGTTAAATTGGTGATGCGTTTTTATTCTGTACGTGTGGCTGTAGCTGATGGAAATCAGTGGTAATTATCCTGAAATTGCGTGTTCTAAATTCAGACTATGAACAAAAAAGTCCTCTCACCTTAATCCAAGTTCATACAACTACTGTGGTCTTTACTTTTCAATAACGTTTTGCATGGCAGTATATATTTGCTTCCAGAATGCTGTTCAAACTAGGAATCTGTAGAGGTTGATGCACTCAAACTTTATTTGCCCATAAGTTTCCTGAATTGTGTTCTGGAGAATACTTTGAGTAACGTTTTGTTGTAAAAGAGCATTAGTAAAGAATCTCACCACTTCTGCTTGTAGAGATAGAATGCTCATTTAGAAGAAAAGCTGTGCTTATAAATAATGAGTGTTATTTCCTCCCCTTTGCAGCAATATGTTATGTTACATGACATGGTAGCAGCTCACAGCATTGTCAGGGTTTCTGTCTGCAGAGGAAACCAAGGTAAACTTCCCAAGCAGTTTGGAAGGTTGAGTTTAAATTATTTGTGAAGCATGAGTTGATGTGCGTCTTTCTTGTATTAACTTGAAGTACTTCCTTTTCTTAGCAAAATTGCATGGGAAAAGAGGTAGTTGCAAAGTGGAATTGAGACAGAATAGTTGTCTGCAAGACTGTTCCTGTAGATGGTATTTTTAGTGGGTGTCAGGCTTGTTCTAGATTAGATGCTTATCCTATTCCTGTTTTCCACTATCTACCCCTCAACATACATAACTATCATTGTAGTTTCTTTCTTGGCTTAAGGATGTCCATACGTTGAGTATCTATTTCAGTTTATTACCCCAGCAGGGGCTGCAAATTGATTTCTGGACTTGTATTCACTTGGCTACCACAGTAGCTGAAGATGTGGTATGTAGTGCAGATGAAGGTTGTAGTGTTTTGTAACACATGGGCTTGTGTTGCACTTGTGTCTTTATGCTGAA
Organism: Phoeniculus purpureus; assembly: GCA_028565055.1. NCBI lineage: Eukaryota > Metazoa > Chordata > Aves > Bucerotiformes > Phoeniculidae > Phoeniculus > Phoeniculus purpureus. The sequence goes on from JAOXOE010028715.1 coordinate 1,446, forward strand.
GTTATACTGTATGTAATTGGTACTGTCTTTTGTACAAGCTTGACTCCTTCAATTTGTTACGATGAGCCATATTCATATGCTCTAGAGTTTACTTTGTGATGGAATTGGCCTTGACGACCTTTATCAGGTTTTGAAGATGGTGGCTAACAGCAGGTAAATTTGTTTGTTTTAACATTCAGAAATAGAAGAAATCCTTTCCACCGACCTTGTGCCTGGAGATATCATGTTGATTCCGTCTAATGGGACAATTATGCCCTGTGATGCAGTGCTACTCAGTGGTACTTGCATTGTAAATGAAAGTATGTTAACAGGTAAAGTAAACTTTATACAGTTTCATGTGGCTAAAAGTGTTAGTTTATACCTGTGTGTGTGCGTAGCTTGCAGTGCATGTTAGCAGAAATGGATTTCTTTATTTTGCTAGAAATATGTTCTTGCAATTATGTATGCTTCTAAATAGTTAACCTTCTTGTGTTCTGCTTATCTGCCACAGCTACATGGTACTGCTTGGCAACTGCAAATAGGAGTGATGGTTTCTTGTCAGAAAGCTTTGTTCTTCAGTTTGTCTTCCTGCCTCTTGTCTGTGTTTTCAGTGTAAATCTTTTGCCCAAACTTTGTAGCTGCTTACAATAATGAAGGTAGTCACTAGAATGTTCTGTTGTATTTAAAAGCAGAAATTGTTATCTCAAGTTATGCCTCTGAAACCAGGAACCTACCTGCATTTGAAGGATAGCTACAGTGAATATGATGGGCTTCTTGTTATTCTTAGGGTAATCTGTCCAAACTACCAGCATTCAGAAATTTGAAGTTAGGAGATTGTGTTTTATCATGTTCAGCGAATGTTCGTAAGACTTTTGCTGCTAAGAACTGAAAAAGAAATTAATGGAGCTCTGGCCATGGCAGTACTTAGACACCAAAGGAGCCGAGAATAATTTTCTTCAGCTTCTAGTTTTTCTGAGTAAAGATGAGGTGATGCCTTACAGCAGGAAAAGGACGCTTGTCCTGTTTTCTTTCAATGAGCTGTATTTTGCACCTATCTGGTTTTGAAATAGGAGTCGCAAAAGCAATATTGGTGAATAACAGTGAAATAGGATTTGGGTAAGGACTCTGATGAGTCTAATAGGAAAGAGAGTACCTAATAATGTGCTTCAAGTCAGATGATTGCTTCCATAGGTCATCTGTGCTCATGATGAAGTGAGTTTTTGTTGCTTCAAGACTAGAAGTTAAGAAAAAAATGTGTCTTCTGATTTGATCTTGCTCAGAAACTCTTTTTCCGTCTAAGGTGAAAGTGTTCCTGTCACAAAGATTAATCTACCAAATCCTTCAGAATATCCGAAAGCGATGGGCGATGAAGTGTACAGTCCAGAAGTGCATAAACGGCATACGTTGTTCTGTGGAACCAATGTCATTCAAACACGGTTTTATACGGGAGAACTTGTCAAAGCTCTAGTAGTAAGAACAGGTATTGATTGTTTAGTTTATCACTTGTTAACATACCGCTTGCTTTTTATGTGTCTCATCTGATACTTTGGAATATTGTACTGAATGTTGCTAAGCTTGGATAAATGAGTATACGCCAACTAATTAGCTGAATGTCTTATAATAGTAATAGAACCAGATAGTGATGTGGAGAGTATTAGCTGACAAGCAAGGAAGTTAATCTATGAAGCATCAGTTTAAAACTTAACTGAATGCAATTGCAAGTCCTTGTTTTTAATGGAGTGTTGGTCAAACTGCATGTGCTGCTTTGAAATGGTTTGGCACTAGTGCATTGGATGGGTAGTGCGGAATAACTGTTTGCAGTGGAGTTGCTGACAACATCAGATATTTTTCTTTGCCATAGTTTTGTCAAAGCACATAATTGCTTAAAAAATGGTTGGTCTAGCATTGATCTAGCCCTTCCTACAGAAGCACTTTTTCTTACTAGTAAAGATGGCCTATCAAACAGTTGCTCAGGCTAAGGTAGTTGTGGGATTCTAACTTTCATAGAAGATCTTAAGAAATCCACCACAAAGTAGATGAATGTAAGCTATAATCCAAGATACAATAGGTTAGGATAAAATAAATTGGACTACATTGACTGGAATAGTAGTTACAGCAAATTTTCCAACAGATAACTTTATCCCACTAGCCTCCTCTTTCCTCTTCATTTCTGCTGGTCTGTTTTAGAAATAAAAATTCTAAATTTTAATTACTAAATTAAGGTCTTTCTAGATGCTTTTCACAAAGAAAAATATTTTGCTTCCCTCAAACACTTTTTCCTTTTATTAACCATCCAGCTTCTTTTGTTTCTTAAAATAAGAAGTGTTGTGTGCCCAGCCTGGCTTGCCTATGCAGACAGGTTGTCCAGGCCAGCAACAGAAATTAACTGAAGACTTATTTCTTCTACTCTGTGGGAAGAATAATGCCACTTTTTTTTTAAGTCTGGAGGTCTTTCAAGGAGACTTGTAATTACTGCCAATACATTGAGCCTTACTGCCCTAAGTTTTTTTTCAGTCTGCTCTTTATCTGTGACAGGTCAGACCAATCTCCTGTCTGTAAACAGGATGAATTTAACACTCTGGGCTTTGTTCAGGTATGCATATGGACAAGTATGCTTCTGCTTTTGCTCTATAGAAAGAGAGAGGGAGGCACAAAGAGATATAAAATCCTCACTGTTCTCCTGTCTGACTTACAGAGGTGGCTCTTAGGCATGTAGGGAACTTCCCACTCCACAGAACTGAGATGTCACAGTGCCTGTAGCTATGATGTCCAATATCTTACTTAGTGAGATAGAAGTGAAAATCCGTATATTTGATGTAAGGAGATATCACAAAATGGAAGATCCTGGAAGTCCTTAAAATAATTCTAAGAGAGCAGGAACTCTGTGTGGTTGTATGCAAAGACACATAGATTTTAGTCTTGTAAATCAAGGTGTAATACTGATCTGGTTGGACTGTACTGACTCTGAATGGATTTTTTTATGGGTTGTTTTTGGTTTTTTTTTTCTCCTGAAACTGAGATGGTGGATCTATTAACATGTTTATCATTGTGGCTCCTGGTAACTATTTTAGAGAGCAGAACTGTTCCCTGAAGTGCTGCATAAGTCCAGTGTGTTCTGAAGACACATGGGATTTTCATGTATTGCTGGAACAGGCTGCCCTTGGAGGTTGTGCAGTCTGTCCCTGGAGACATTCAAAACCTGCCTGGTCATGTTCCTGTGCAGTTTTTCTCTATGTGATCCTGCTCAGCAGGGGGATTGGACCAGATGATCTCCAGAAGTGCCTTCCAACACCTACCATTCTATGGTTCTACCGTTGTTTTGCCCTGGTGTGCTCTAGCCTGTGTGGCTACAGAACCATCTAGAAAACCATTTAAAAAACCCAGAACTATTTCTGATTTTTTTGATTGCTGTGATGAAGTACAAAGCATTCATGACAAATACTCAAGTACATACTGACATAGTAAACTTCTCCACAGATAGTATTCTGCAGTAAGATGTTCAAAGACTGGAAGATTCACACCTTGTTGCTCTTGTAATTAACTCACCCTCTTTAAATCTGAAGCAACAGCTGTTCTGTTCTGGTAGTGTCTTGTATGTCAAGTATCAGCCTGGAAGGCTTGCAGACTAAGAAACTCACTAATGCCAGCAGACCTCACACTGCTATTAAGGTTGAAGTGATAGACTGTGAAAACCAAGCAGATACAAAATGTTTCAGCCATGCAAAATTGGGTGCTGATGTTTGCCTCTTCACGTGTTGAGAGAATCTCAGGTTTATCTATTGGTTGTCTGACAACAAGACTTTTAGAAGTCCAGTCATCTAGTTTAGGTGCCAAAGTGGTCAAGAGGTGGGTTTCTCCAAAAGATGACTCAGCACTGCAGGGATTTTTTTGAGACTTTCTGGCTGTCAGGGAAGCTTACAAAGAGACTTGCTGTTTAAGTTCTTAAAGTTGGACTCTGCATTACTTAATGTTCTTTTCCCAAGGACTGCCTTAATTAGACAAGTAACAAGTATACTCACTAGCTGTGCACAGTGAGGGACCAAATATAGTACAGCAAAGTCTTCCAGACCAACCCATTTGATGTTTTACTGCAGCTGTAGAAGAGGGAGTTGTTTGCATGATCTGCATGTCCTTGCCATAGGAGTGAAGCACTTAGTATGATGTGCACGTAGGATCTGAAGCACCTTAATTGCAGTATTGCCAAACATCTGTTACTGTATATTGAGAAACTGCCTTAATGAAATGAGTGCCTTAAGGGTTTCTTTGAGGTTTTTAATATATTTTGATGGCTTTGTTCTTTTCAATAACTTACTCCTTTTCATTTGTAGGCTTTAGTACAGCTAAAGGACAGCTTGTTCGTTCCATACTATATCCAAAGCCAACAGATTTTAAACTCTACAGAGATGCCTATTTGTTTCTCCTGTCTCTGGTTGTGGTGGCAGGCATTGGATTTCTTTACACTGTTGTCAATAGCATCTTAAATGAGGTATGTTTCCATTTCTTGTCCAGAAACACCTTATTTTAGAAAATAGTTGATCATGATTTTCAACACGCTTCAGATGATAAATTATATTTTAAATGAACATGTTTTTTGCTTTATTTTGTATCAATGAAATGAGTGAGATAAGCTTGCTGAGAACAAAATTCTGTGGAGAAGCAGAATTTGAGGCTATAACAGTGGAATTTTAGTTTACCTCCCTTTCTGTTGGCCCAATTACTAAACTTTTATCTTTATTATATGTAAGATTACCATCTGCCTGATATCCAGTTGAAAGAAATAGGATACAGAATATCTCTAGCATGTTGCAGGCAAAAGAAAGTCCATACCAATAAATTCCTAAATGATAAAACTGGTAACAACATTTTTTTCTCTCAAATTTTTACATTATTCAGTTGTTTAAAAGGAATGTATTTGCAGAGGAAGAAGTCAAAACTTGAAGTTATGGGTTTGCAGATAAAACTGGATTATTGTTGCTGTTGGGTAGGTGAAGACTCTGTTATGTTTCTGGGCAATCCAGAACATGCTTGTACTGGCATTTTGCTTTCGGTAACAAAAACGTCTGGACTTTGCTTTCGGTAACGGTGATGGAAGACTTTGGTTGGATACAGAATCTTTAAGTGGTGAGTTCTTGTTCATGAACTCTAACCTTTATTGCAGGTTCCAGCTTATACCATCATCATTGAGTCTCTTGACATTATCACGATCACGGTGCCTCCAGCACTTCCGGCTGCCATGACTGCTGGCATTGTTTATGCACAAAGAAGGCTGAAAAAAATTGGCATCTTCTGCATCAGTCCGCAAAGGATAAATATTTGTGGCCAGCTGAATCTCGTGTGTTTTGATAAGGTTGGGTGAATTTTTGAAACATTCTGTTGCCCCTTGGAGAGGTTTTGGGACTATAAACTGGGAATTTGTATAGACTGGCAACTGCAGGAAAATTCATTGTTATTTTATAAGTTAAGTAATTTTTGTCCTGTTAGCTTCCAAGTATTCAGTGTTTGCCTCTTAACTCACTCAATTTAGTCTGCTCAAACAAGTTGTAATATAGAGCTGTTCTTCTATCTCAAGACTTCCAAGTCCTAACTCAGTACGGGCACCCTAGAAATGTGGGAGTTGGTTCTATCAGTTTTATTTAGTGTGCAGGCTTCTGCAGAACTGAAATGTGAGGTCAGACTTACTTGTAATTTTCATTTATTTTGATGAAAAGCTAAACTAGCATATTCTGTTGTTAGTCCCTACAGAAACATGAGGGAAAGATAGTTAACACCACTAGCCAGAATCCTTTGCTTTTAGCCAAGGAGGATTTATTTTCCTCCGTAGATTTTTATCTAAAATCTTAAGTATCCACACTAAATTTATTATTTCCCTTGTAAATATATTCCAGTTACTACTTTAGCTATGTTATAAAGAAGTACTAAGGTTTTAGTCCCTATTTTCTGTTGCTCCCAGTCCCTGAATAGAGAACTGTTGACTTGTCCTCTTTGGGTTTTAAGGATCTTTCATTTAATTTCTCCTGTCTCAAAGGAGGGCCATGACTGCTTTGAATTTAATAGACTTGGTTCATAGTTCCTAGCAAAAACGTAAAGAAGATACAGTTTCTCTGTCCTGAAGTCTTGATTTATAAAGTGAAAAGAAAATAAAATATATTCTAAAGCTGTAATTTGTTTAATTAGCTGTTAATTTTTACTTTACCTGAGGAGAACTTGTTACTGAAGGCTTTTTTTCTTGCAGTGACCCTTGGTTTATTTTGCAGACTGGCACACTTACTGAGGATGGCTTGGATCTTTGGGGAATTCAGCGGGTGGAAAATGCTCGGTAAGGATAAGCTCAGAGCTGATCACAAGTGTAATACCTTGTTGTGCTTTAACATCAGCTCACAGAGGTTTGCATTTCTCTAATGAGATGTAAGAATACAACTGAAAATATGGTTTAAGCATAATTAACACTTTAACTCTCCTACAAGGATGACACGGAGTTTAATTTGTTTGAAGTGTGAGACCCCATTAGGTTCATGCTGCAAAAACAATGCAGTTAAAAGTATAGTGTTTATGTAGTTTCCATAGCGCTGTCCTCCTTGGTGATGACTTTTTGGGCTCCTAAAATGAATTAGTTTAGCTAATGGAATGAAGTACAAAGTGATGACACCAGACCATGAAGTAATAGAGTTTTTGAAGGAGACAAAAGTTGTGACTGTTTTGGTAGATTCCAGCCCAGAGTCTTAATTTGTTTTCTGCGATGTGTGAAAATACAAGTGAAGAGACTTGTGCAGTCAATTTTCTTCTGTTAATCTAAACAAACCTTTTGAATTGGCTCATAATAAATAATTACAGTGCTAAGTGTATTATTACTTCATTGTTTTAGTTTCCTTTTGCCGGAAGAGAGGGCTTGCAGCGAGAGCTTGTTGAAGTCTGAGTTTGTTGCTTGCATGGCAACTTGTCATTCCCTTACAAAAATTGAAGGGGTACTTTCTGGGGATCCTCTTGATTTGAAGATGTTTGAAGCAATAGGATGGGTAAGTGTCTGCAATGTTTATGATTAGTAATCTGAAATTACATCTGCTGCTTCCTACAAGATAAGCCATTATATTTCTGTCTCGAGCTGGAACTGTGAAACAATGGGCTTTTGACAATGCCACAAAGTCTTCATATGAACGTGTTCCCAAAGTGTGTTCTGTGCAGCAATTCATACAACTGAAAGAATCCGAAGCACCAGTTCATTGCTTTCTGATGTTCTGTGTGGCAAGGTTTCAATACGTACAGTAAACACGTAAAATAGCGGAGTGGATCATAATTTAACTGCTACTTTTAATTCTCACAGGAAAACTTTTTTAGAAAGATCACAGTACTTGGGCATAACTTCGAAACCTTTGGGGAGTGGTTTTTGTGATTATTACATTATGATAAGTAATGTATAAGAATAAATAAAGTTAATAAAATAATAATAAAATAAATTAAAAAAGTTAATGAATATATAAATTAGCTGCTACTTTTTAATACAGATTTTAGAAGAAGCAACTGAAGAGGAAACAGCCCTTCATAATCGAATCATGCCAACAGTGGTTCGACCTTCAAAACAACTTCTCCCAGAATCCAAGCAAGCAACGAATCAAGAAATGGTATAAAAAATAAATAAATCTTTGAGTTAAAGTAATCCTTTGAGTTTAAAACAAATAACATGTTACCATGTGCTGTTGTTCTGCTGGGCAGATTTCATATAGGATTAAAAGTGTGATTGTTTATTTCAAATTTTTTTGTGTGTGATGAAGAGATGGAAGACTTGTTTAAACCAGTGTTGAAGGTCATGGTCAGTAAATGACACTTTAAAGGTGAACAGACTGATTTTCAGCATTACTGCCCTTATGGACTGTATGTAAAATAATGCTTTTTATGATTACACATTTTAATATCAGTATCATTAGCGGATTCTTACTGTGCTAATGCAGTGCTTAGGTATGCTCACCTTGCAGTTTTGGTTCAAACAACTGTTTGTTAATGCACAACACAACCCTTGCCGACAGTACACTTCAGATATGTGTGCTCTAAGTGCTGAGCTAGAAATAAAACGTACTTAGCTTTTGTTTTAGTACTTCAGGAGGGGAACTTCAAGCGTGTGACTGTGTATGCAGGGTAATTAGAGGGCACATGCACAGAAGTAATTACTGTGCAGTAGTTGACATGAGGATATTTTTTGAAACTTAATTATGCCATTTTTGGGTGATACACTTCACTGTGGCCTCATTCTGAAATACTGTAGTACTTCAATTATTTATATAGGCTACCCAGACACAGGATGGACTGTGAAGGGTCTTGAAAATTCAAATCAAGAAGCTCTAAAGTTCTGTCTCACTTAAAGGATATGGAACGGAAGCGCTATATTCATGTTTGGCTTTTGTGAAATCCAGTGTGACTGTACATTGACAGTATTGTGTAGATTAATGTACTGATTTATGTTGAAATAGTTCATAGCTGAAAAACTACTTTAATACTAGTGTTTACAGTATCCATTTTTTCTTTTTTCTAGGAATTGTTTGAACTTTCGGTAAGTGTGCTTTTCCAATTCAGCACGTACCTCTCTTTGTAGAATGTATGTGTCTGTAACCCTGCTTTCTTCCTTCCTGTGCAACACAGAGCAGTTACGAGATTGGAATTGTGCGCCAGTTTCCATTTTCTTCAGTTTTGCAACGTATGTGTGTAATAGCGAGAGTTCTAGGAGAGAAAAGGATGGATGCTTACATGAAAGGTGCCCCTGAAGTAATTGCCAGCTTGTGTAAGCAGGAAACAGGTAAAGGAACAAACTAATTTTATTTCTTGTGTAGCTCAGCTGTAATATGACTAATTATAATAACTCTAAGTTTAACCTTTTTAAAGTTCCTGTTGACTTTGAGTGCGTCCTCGAAGAATACACCAAGCAGGGCTTCCGAGTTATTGCTCTTGCTCACAGAAAATTGGAGTCTAAGCTTACATGGCACAAAGTCCAGACTATTAATAGGTAAGAATGACTTCACTTTTTAAAATAAGTGACAGACTTTAATAAAATCTTCATGCTTTGGATTCATTATATACTGGTTATTTTTGCTTAAATTAATTACTATTATTTCTTCTGTCTTGACGTATATATTTCTGCGCATTCTATAATTATACCATGGACTGTACATAGAGTAATGTGAATATACCTACACATAGACCAATGTGAATCCTGAGGAACATCTTTAAGCTCAAAATAAACCGTAATTCTAATTTTTTATGTTTCATTTATATTAACATGACAAAGACTCTAATCTGATTTCATTGTTACTTGAACATACTTATATCCTGTGTGTCTGTGAAAGATAATGGCATGTAGTGAAAACTCCTATACCTGTCTGATTTAATGTCTTCATCTGCAGTAGGCATTATGTCCATTTTCTCATTGCAAAGCTTGTCAGAAAGGTTGGAAGTTAGAAAGGTTTCTTCCTTCAAAGAGCACTAATTCCTGTTCATTATTTTTCAGCTGCTCCTGGTTTGTGGGTAGTGCTGTCTTTTTTCACAGTATTTGAAAGTGTAGCAGAGCTATGAAGGTCCCAGTGTTGGCTATCTTATATCTGTGTGCAACATAAACCTTTTCAAAACAGTGTGGAGAAATGGCATTGCCTGTTTCAGGTGTGAAAATCCACACTAGCTATAAAATATCCAAGACTTGTAAATACTCTGACTTTAATGTAAACCACAGTAAATTAGTTGCTTTACTTAATTAGCCAATGTCTTAGTATTACTAGCCTTGGTAACGTAATTTGGTAGCTTGTCAAGTTAGGTTCACCTAACTTAGAGATGTGCATTCTAAACAAATCTTTAAATTTAATCGTGGATGCAGTTAATTTCAGAGCATTTTTTCCTAGCAATAACCTTACTGAGAGTGTGATTTATTTTAGGAGTTCTCATGGAGCAAAACTCAGAACTGTGCTTGAGAGGAAACATGTTCTCATAGTGTTTTCAGCTAAAATGGGACATAAATATAAATGATTGCAGATTATTGTACCGCTCAGGTCACCTTTTATAAAGCAAATTCTTTGCTGTTCATGGTTAAAAATAAAAATTTCTCTTTACTTTGATAAACAAAATTCAGGTTCTTTAAGCTACATTTAATAACTATATTTCTAATGTTTTCTGCCTTGCCTCGTTTTCTGCAGAGATGCTATTGAAATCAACATGGATTTTATGGGGTTGATTATAATGCAAAACAAGCTAAAGCAAGAAACCCCTGCTGTACTTGAAGATTTGCATAAAGCCAACATTCGCACTGTCATGGTTACAGGTTAGCATGTAAACATTCATAATCAAAAATACCTCTCTTCTTAGTTTTAATTATAGTGTATGAAGTCAAATTTTTATGTCAGAAGCTGGAATTGCACTGTGTATTATAGCAAAAGGGAAGCTGAGAAACTTTTGTGACAATATTCAGAAACAAGTCTCTTTTGCTTTTATAAGTCAAAAAGCAGAAACCACAGGATTGGGATTAATTCTGCTTGGTAGCTTCCTCCACCTAGCTCCATGCATAAGTTCCTTTATAATGAATTGAAGGATGAAGAACTTGGAGGTTTTCAGTGTCAGACTAGGTGGCATTCCTGGCCTTGTCTTTTGACCCTGACCCTGCTTTAAGCAGTAGGTTGAACTAGATGGCCTCCTAAGGGTCCGTATCATTTTGAATTCTAAGTCATTTTGCACTTACATTTTTGTACGGGTAACGTATGCCACACATGTAAGCAGGCCAGGTATTGTCCATGCTTGGTGTTTTCCATGCAGTATCACAAGTATTGTGAGTGTGGAGTACTGATCTAATAGGCTTAGCAATACAGCTCAGTGCTTGCCTGTTCTGTGACTATGTTTAAGAAGCAGCATTTCAGATGCCTGCATGTTTTCTGCCTGATTTTCAATATACACTAAAAACATAAAGCTTCTAGTGACTTCAGTGTAGGTGAGGGGTTTAATGGGCCAGGGTTTGAATTTAGTCTGTAGGCTTGGTTTGCCCTAAGGTGGTCACTGGTGCATTAGACAGTCCTCCTAGTTTAAATTTGGCTCTGTTAGCTTTTCTTTTATGTGAAGTATCGGTATATGCTATTGATCCTTTTCTAACCAAGACCTTTAAAAATGTGATTATTTAACAGGAGATAACATGTTAACTGCTATCTCTGTGGCTAGAGACTGTGGAATGATTCTACCTCAGGATAAGGTCATTATTGCTGAAGCACTACCTCCAAAGGATGGGCAGGCTGCCAGAATCAACTGGCATTATGCAGATACGCTCGCAAAATGCACTAGTTCATCACCAGCCATAAACTCAGAGGTAATATGAACATTATTATACTTTTAGAGTGTAACCAGTTAGTTTTACTATTGAAATTTTCTTTCCATCTCTTTCCATTACATAGCAGAACTGCTTTTAAGTGTCAAATCAAAATTTACATACTTTCAGATCTTAAAATACCAAACACTAGTAAAACAACCGAGGAAGGTAGTTTTTCAACTGTGACATGACATTTGCCACTTTAGTTGTGCAGGAGACACTTAATTTTTTTGTGACATTTCAATCTGTTAAGACTGTTCTAGCTGCTTGTAGTTGGAACATCAAACCACATTTTCTTACTGCTGAAATGTTTTTACTGTATGATGTTCTCTTTCAAGTAACATTCTTAAAAAAAACCTCTAGTGTGGGATCTCTACAAATACACCCCCCCACACCCCAGTACTGGCATCTGTATAAATCCATTACAGCTAAAGTATTAAACTACTTTTCATAGGATATTCCAGTTAAATTGGTCCATGAAAGCCTTGAGGATCTCCAGATGACCAAATACCATTTTGCGATGAATGGAAAGTCATTTGCAGTGATTTTGGAGCATTTTCAGGACCTGGTACCCAAGGTAAGCACTTTACTTGAGTATGGGAGATTTTTGACGGTGAACAGACTCTTTGCCTTGTGAGCATTAAGAAATCTTCTGTCTTACAGCTTGTATTACATGGCACTGTGTTTGCTCGCATGGCACCTGATCAGAAAACTCAGTTGGTGGAAGCTTTACAAAACGTAGAGTAAGTATTTTCTTAAGCATAGATAGCAGGAGAATTCATAGAGTTTGGTGTGGTAGCAGGAAAATATTATGTATGGTGCTAGCCCTTTTGGCAAATGAAAAGGGTTGGGCTAATAGGACTTTCTGCAATTGGTAGTCATTATTCTGTCTGTGCAGGAATGAGAGCAGTACCATCTGCTGGCTAGTTGTGAACGTTTCAGCCTTTTCATGGTTACAAATAATGAATAACTAAACATAGTCCATAAATCTGGTTGCTCGGCTTAAAAAGACAAATCTGACAAATGCCTTCTGTGTGTTAAAGAAGTATTAATGGGATGACTTCATTCCTGTATGGTCAGTACACTGCTTGCTGTTGGTGTCAGGCCTTGTAGCTAGACAAAAAAATCTCTTTGCCTAGAGCAGATGCTTTTGACCACCTTGAAATGATGTGAGGCTGGTAAACATTGGTGGGTTGATAAAGCTGGCTAAATAATTTGCTGTCTATTTCCTTGTATGTATAATAGCAACAGTAATTGCTTTCAGCATTAATGATCATTCATTATTATGCAAACTGCTTCTGTAAGTGTAGTAGTATAGAAGTATTTAATGAAATAAGATGGACTGTAATTAGGGAAAGGTCCAGAATGCTGATACCCGTTTGTTTTTTGTAGTTACTATGTGGGCATGTGTGGAGATGGAGCAAATGATTGTGGCGTAAGTAATTTTAGTTTTCTATACTGACTGTTCAGTTACATTTTACAGCTGAAACTAAGTTGTAAATACTCTTACTTCACTGTTAACCGGCAGGCGCTAAAGAGGGCACATGGTGGTATATCTTTGTCAGAACTTGAGGCTTCTGTGGCATCACCATTCACTTCCAGGACACCTAGTATTTCCTGCGTGCCAAAGCTGATCAGGTAATGCCACTTACTGTGAACATACATGCATCTGTGTAACTTACATTGTCTATCCTCTGTTAGTATGTGTTTGATGCTCTGGGAACCCAGTCTGAATTAAAGAGCAAGCCTTTTTAGTAAGTCTGTTTCATTAGCAGACTTGCTATATACCATGATTTAGTGTTCTATTAAAAATTCTTTGGTCCTTCTAAAGTTAATTTTTGAGGATGTGGGCAAGCTTCGTGATAGTATTTAATGTCTTGATTACTCTGCTGGTTTCCATAAAGGCTGTGTGCAATTGCAGTCAGTAAAAATCTTCAGATAACTAACTGCTCAGCACCATACAGAACAGAAAACAAATTACCTAAGTAGAGTTTGACTGATTTTTGATTCTAGAATTGGAAGTTAGGTAATAACTTTGGATAAAGGTCAGCATCACTGTGGAACTAATGATGTAATGAATAACCAGAAACATTTCTAAAGTCAGCAACTCTGTGGTTGACTGCACATTCATTTAATCTTCCTAGTAAACCAGTGCTTCATAAATGCCTTGGCAAGCAGACCTTCATTTAAAAACCTCTATTGGAAAAACATGTAGTCCAAAGAGCACTTGAAGTAAAGTGGTGGCTCAGTTCAGAAGGCATGCTCACAACTTTCATGTACTTGAAGATGTACCATTCTGACCTTTTCCCTCTTTGCCTTCAGCCTAATGTACCCCAAATGCTTTGCTGATACCACTTGTTAAAAACTTCCTTGCAGCTAATGTTACGTGAATCCAAATTTAACTTGAAGGCTTTAGCTAATACAAGGAGAGGGTGAACAGACATAGAGACAGAATGTTGGATTAGCTAAGCAGGGTTGGGCCTAGTTTGTACTTGGATGGGAGACCGTCTGGGTACACCAGATGCTGTAGGTTTACCCTGCTCCAGCAGAAGGGGTTGGACTTAGATGGCCTTTCGAGGTCCCTTCCAACCTGTAACACTGTGTGACTCTGTAACCTCTGAGGCTTTCTAGGTATCTGATTTCATCTGTTTTGACAGGGAAGGCCGTGCTGCTTTAATAACTTCCTTCTGTGTGTTTAAGTTCATGGCATTGTACAGCATTATCCAGTACATCAGTGTTACTCTGCTATATTCTGTAAGTATTCTCTAAGTGCTTCAGCAGTGCCAGTGTAATTCAGAGAATGGACAACTGATAGATACTGACTATAAATTGTTGTGAGTCACTTGGAGTACGCAAGACCCGCTTTCTACAAACTGTTTTTGGCCTAAAAGTATTGTTAGTATTTTTTCCCTCTT
>JAOXOE010028716.1:0-15656 GCA_028565055.1 Phoeniculus purpureus
CAGGGGGGTTGGACTAGATGATCTTTCGAGGTCCCTTCCAACCTCTATGATTCTATGATTCTATGATTCTATGAAAAGACCCTGAAGTCAATTGAAAGGAACCCATTAACTTTGGTGACTTTGGTTCAGAGTCCAGGCAAGAACATTAGTCACATGCATAGAACATGAATTTCCTTATTGTAAAATGCCCTTCAAATCCTAAACAAAGGAGATTCCTTTCTCAAATCAGTAATTATGGAAGGAACATTCTCCATGAGTCCTTGAAATACAGAAGGAATTATTCATGTCATCCCAGTAGTGAGTTTTCTTCTTAGGTTTTTTAGAAATAATCTCTCTTCGAATCATTCATTCAGATTTTTGCAAGCAGTGCAAAACGCTTTATAGCAGTTGCCTGGCAACAACATATTCAGGCAACAGCATATATGAATCAGTTGTTAGTTGTACATTTATATATATGACCACGTTTAGAGAATGCATTTTAGGTAGATGCTAATGTGAAATTTCAAAAAAACCCATGCTATGACATGTGCTTATTTCTTTTTTAAATACAAGTAAAGTAGTTTTGGGGTGTACATTACCCTGGAAAGTTTGTGTTTTAAATTAGATTGTGTAAAAGGTCTGCTAATTGAACAGGTTTTAGTGAAGTCATAGTGTAGGTTAATGTAGAGGCGTGCAGTCATAGCAGGTGAGGTATTTTCTTTGTTGAAGGTAAAAAATTAAAGTGTGTGGATGCTGAATGGTACTCCTCACTGTTCCTTAAATTGATACTCATTGAAGCAAAATGTGGGTGTTTTACTGTATACTGTACCCTTTCAGATCTGTAATATTGAAAATAATAATTGTAGGTGCTGTGCTGCATTTTGTGTTTTTAATCTCTTCAACTTGCAGTGCAGCTCTAAGATTTGAAAAGATATTGGTGTATTACTGTAACCCTTGTTTATTTGAAAATTTTTTTCCAGATACACCACATAGTTCATTTCTAAATACCGTGAAGATTCTTTAATAAGGTCAACAAAGAGGCAGAAGGAAGCCTTAGGCTCTTGTGAAGTGTTAGTATACAGTAGGACAAATTACAAACTTGCAAAGAGATGAGGGAGACCAGAGTTTGCAGCAACTATATCTTGACTCTTGCATCACATAAATGCTTTTTCTATTCATATTTTTAATCTGCAACTAAAAATCTGATAAAAGTCAAGAGATTAGTGATTTTCAGCTGATAAGAGCATTGAATATGTGGACTCCAAGAGTAGTCTTATTGACTAGCATAGCTTTCTTGGAACGCTGAATCTAAAACTGAAGAGTTTTGAAGACGAATATTAAAGCCTTCTTAGAAATGAAGTGAAATAATAATGCAGTCTATAAGGTAATGAAGAAATGTCAGTCTTGTCAGGGAACTCCATTACGAAGTAAGTCTTCAGGATTTTGCAGCGTTTTAACAATCGTAATGTGTGAAACATGTCATTGCCGTCGTACTGAGACGTTGCAAGACGATGCAAACGGAGCCTCAGAGGAATTACGGTTAACTTCAGATGCACATAAATTAGGAAGTTAATTAATGAAAGTGAATAAATCTTTTAAAAGATCGATCTTCTTTCTTTATGTTGTTCATTTGCCAGACTGTCCCTTTTCATCTCTAGCTTTTCTAGGCTGAACTTTGAAAGGTTTTGTTCATTAATGTGTCAGTAAGGAATTAGAAACACATGGCATTGACTACATCTGGGGGAAAAAGTTACTCCCTGTCTACCTGCTGGAGGAAAAGTCCTTCAGTGTTTCTTCTTAGTTGTGTTCAAATCTAAGTCACGTCTAAGTGAGAGGTGTCCTGGCCAATGGCAGGGGGATTGGATCTAGATGACCTTTAAGGTCTCTTCCAACCCAACTCCTTCTGTGATTCTATAAATACTTGCATAGTATGATCTTTGAAGGCCCACTTCCAACCTAAGCCATTCTATGATTCTCCCCTACCCGTTCATTGCAGAAAGATTTAACAGCAAATTTTCATAAAACAGTTCTTCACTGCTGTAGAACCAAATTAAGACCATTTTTCAGTAGGAAACTCATGACACTTCAGTGCCCTCTGTTCTTTCTCCTCACAATATTTGTTTTAGATAGTGTTGCGCCAAGGTCACCTGCCCTTAGAGTGAATTGGTAATGCTTTTTTCTTGCTCAATCATTTTGTTTTTCCCTACAAAGAGAAAAGAACATATGAAGTCTTGCAAAACAATAAAAAAGGGTGTTCTGAAGGAGCAGCTGTAATTACTGGTGTTTTACAGTAGCTAGAAAGAGGAGACTGCTTGCAGTTGGCCATTGTTGTGATAAATACAATCTATAGTTATTATCATAGAATCATTAGGGATTGGAAGGGACCTCGAAACATCATCTAGTCCAATCCCCCTGACACAGCAGGATCAACAAGACCAAGTCACACAGGAACATACTCAGGCAGGCCTTAAATGTCTCCAGTGAAGGAGACTCCACAACTCCCCTGGGCAGCCTGTTCCAGTGCTCTGTCACCCTCACTGTGAAGAAGTTCCTTCTCGTATTTATATGGAACCTCCTATGTTACAGCTTACACCCATTGCCCCTTGTCCTATCACTAGATGATGTTGAAAAGAGCCTGGCTCCATCCTCCTGACACCCACCCTCCAAATATTTATAGATGTTAATGAGGTCACCCCTTAGTCTCCTCTTCTTAGCTAATTCTGATTTCATTAGATCCTTGTGCAAATGGGTTTTGGGTCTGACTGGTGTCTGAGTAATTCCCTGATGTTATTACAGGAGCGTTTCCATGTGTGTAACAACAAAAAATCCTTGCTGCAGTTTCTTCACCAGGAAAGGAAGAAAAGCCAAAGTGCTTTGTGATTGACTTGCCAGGGCAGTTTGGAATAGCTTGATGGCAGTGTTTTCTTTCAGTGAATCATGCAATAGGCTGCACTTCCTATCTGTGTACCTCTGCCTGTGTACCTACTAGTAGTTGGTTTCTTTTCTGCTGAAGAATTAAAGCAATCTTCAAGGAAATGAAATCCTACTTAGATTATCTGTTGTCAGCTATTTATAGATTGTCTGGAATAGACAGAATAGACTCGTCTTGGATAATCTGGTTTTAGAATAGACTAGGTTAAGTTATTTCATAGTTGGCATGTTCTGACCACTAAGTGGGAAATGAAATTTGAAAGAAGATCCTAGAAATAGATTTGTCAAACATGCAGCAGATCCTTGTCAAGCCTTTTCCTTCAGTATTGGTTGGATTCAGATTATTATTTCTGAATTGTTTATTGTATGTGTCGTATGAGGAGTGGCTGAGGGATGTCGAATTGTTTAGCCTGGAGAAGAGGAGATTGAGGGGAGATCTTATTGTTCTGTGCAACTACTTGGAAGGAGGTTGTAGAGAGGCAGGGGTTGGTCTGTTCTCCCTAGTGGCCAGTGATGGAATCATGGAATCATAGAATCATTAGGGATTGGAAGGGACCTCGAAAGACCGTCTAGTCCAACCCCTGTGCCATGGGCAGGGACATCCCACCCTAGATCAGGCTGGCCAGAGCCTCATCCAGCCTGGCCTTAAACACCTCCAGGAACGGGGCCCCAACCACCTCCCTGCGCAACCCATTCCAGGCTCTCACCACTCTCACGCTGAAGAACTTCCTCCTCACATCCAGTCTAAATCTACCCATCTCCAGCTTTGCTCCATTCCCCCTAGTCCTGTCACTACCTGATATCCTAAAAAGTCCCTCCCCAGCTCTTCTGTAGGCCCCCTTCAGATACTGGAAGGCCACAAGAAGGTCACCTCGGAGCCTCCTCCAGACTGAACAGCCCCAACTCCCTCAGTCTGTCCTCATAGGAGAGGTGCTCCAGCCCACTGATCATCCTCGTGGCCCTCCTCTGGACACGCTCCAGCATGTCCAAAGATGATTTTTAGCCTTAAATGCAGCAGCAAACATGGAAGTGCTGCTCAGCCTGGAGAAGAGGAGGTTCCCAGATGACCTTAGAGCAGCTTTCCCATCCCTGAAGGGGACTACAAGGGCTTTTGACAGGGGTGGTAGCGAGAAATCAAAGGGAAAGGGTTCCAGACTTGAAGAGGAGAGGTTGAGGTTGGACGTGAGAGACAAATTCTTTGGTGTGAGGGTGGGGAGATGCTGGAACAGGTTGCCCAGGGCAGTTGTGGCTGCCCCATCCCTGGCAATATTGAAGGCCAGGTTGACTGGGGCCCTGAGTAACCTGCTCCGGTGAAGGTGTCCCTGCCTGTGCAAGGGACTGGAACGCGACAATCTTTAAGGTCCCTTCCAACCCTGGCAATTCTATGACTCAAGTGCTGTTCCAGGCAAACTGTCACTAACCCCAAGACTCTATTGCCTGATTACCATTTACAGCATGGGGCTGAAGCATACGATCTATCACCACACACCTTCCCTTGGGTTTTAAAGGAAACAAACCAATAATTTAGCACTGGCTGTATTTAGGAGTCTCTGAAAAGCAACTGAAAGGTCAGTTAAAGCAACAAATCAAACCCTGAATATCATGACTGTCCAAACACTGAGATGCAGCTTGTCCTAATACAAAATGTCTTTAGCTGTTAATAAGCTCTTCCTGTGTGATTAAAACTTTTCTCTCACACATTTCTAGCACTCCAAGTTAATTCTGTTGTAGCCTACCCCAGGCAAACATAGCTCTCCATTGCAGTAGGACAAGGGGCAATGAGTGTGAGCTGGAGCAGAGGAGGTCCACATCAATCCGAGAAGCATCTACTCCAGCAGCACGGGAATCCAGCAGCACCCTAACGAAGGCCTGTGTCCCCTGCCCTGGGTTTCCATGGGGTACAAAGACACACCCTGGCTTCTGCTGGAGGTTCAAGCTCTGCAGTGAACTTCATTTTCAACTGGCGATTTCCACTTCTTTCAGGGTTGTTCTTTTTTTTAAAGTCAATAAAACAGCAACCAGCTCCCCAGAATAAAACATTTCTGTACTCATCACACTTCTGAACGGAACGAAGCACAGTGCTGGCGCTGCCTGGATCGAGTAACTCATTAAAAAAGACATACATTTTAAAGGAAATCTCATCTTCCTAGTGACCACATTTCATCAGCCAGTCCCCAGCACGTCTTTGGGTAGAACAGCACATTCCACACCTGGCCAGGCTGTTACACAGAGGGGTTATTTTTAAACAACGTTCAGTCAAAGAAAGAGCCTTCGAGAGAGACTCCAGCTCAGAGGAGTCTGCTGCATCTCATTTCACTTCTCTTGCAGAGCACTAGGATACAACAGGGGTTCTTTAAGGAGAGAGAAACTCATGTTCATGTGCTTCTGGAAAGAAAAAGCTCTGGAGTGATTTGAGGGAACAAGCTGTAGCAGCTCGAGAGAGATGTGAGGGATTGAGCTGTAGCAGCTCGAGAGAGATGTGAGGAATTGAGCTGTAGCAGCCTGGAGCAGGGGCTGTGGGGAGATGCCATGAGCAGAGGCACACTTGAGGAATACACAGACTGGGAGGGAGTGGGGGAAACTGATTTGAATTGGAGGCAGGGAGGTGGCTCAGAGAGAACCAATGGCTTAATCCAGCAGGAGCAGACCAAACAAGCAAGTGCTGACATTCATCTTTAAAACCAGAACCGAGATAAAAATCCAAAAGCAGCAACACTGGTCCAACACAAATGAAGTCACTAAGGGCACACAGAAAGGCTTCCTGCGCTGCAGGGTTTCACAATCACTTCAGCAGCCGGATAAGGGATTTGACTCTTAATAGTCTTCGTGTTGGCTGCTCCAGAATTCAAGAACTCATGTCAAAAATATTTGCTGGGCTGCCAGGGAGGTGCCAGCACCCTTCCCTACACACTAAATGCATCACTGGTGCTAGGAAGCCGGCAATGGGAAAACTGGAGGATCCAGATTCAAGTCCCGGAAGGAATGTTGTGTTTGGTCTCTGCCATTAATTCCCTACCAGAAACCCAGACTGAAGACTGCAATGCTGCTACCTTCCTCCCATTTATGGGGCGAGATTTATTCAGCAGCAAATCAGAGTTGGCCGAGACTGCAGAGCAGAGCCTGGGATTTGCACCAACTCAATCCATTCCCAATTAACAGGGCTCCTAGGACCAAACGTCGGCATCAAACTTGATACCTCAGCAGCAAATCCCTCATCTCCTTACTGAAGGGTATCTGCTCTATCTGTGCTACCCAGGCTGAATTTGGTCCTTCTCCCCTACAATCCCCTTAAGGATAAAACAAAAAGTAACGCAGTTTTCATGATTGAGCCTCAAGAGCTTTGGAGGGATGGTAATGTGGCTTTTGGGCTGCTGGGGGAGTAGATAAGAAAGGTCAGGGTAGACCTAAGGGAAACAGGAGCCTTTTTTTTTTTACTGATTTACAGACAGTGGAAACTAGAGAGAGTCCCTAGAGAGTGTGAAGCTCAGCTAAGCTGTGTGGGAATGTGCCGGGCCAGCATTCTTTTTCATCAGCTGCCCATTCACCTTGTTTCTGCATAGGTCTGTCTCACTGCAGTAACCATTTCTGTAGTATTTTTGTTTCTAAAGCCCCATAGAATGAAGGCACCTGGCACCTCGGGTATTTCCACGCCGTAACGTTAACTTGTTTGGGTGTCGGGCAGATTGGCTGGCTCCAACAGGTTTAAACAGCTGCTTGTTCACTATTACTTGTCAAACCACCAGCAGAAAAGCTGCTCTTCCTTCTCTTCTCTAAAAGGTGCGGTGAAATCTCTGCAGAGAGCCTGAAAGTCAAGTTTACGAAAGGCAATGGAGGAACCAACACTACAAATCCACAGGCAGTCCCAGCTCTGAATGCCCTTCCTTGTGCCGGCATAAAACCTCTTTCTACAAACATGGAACAGCTTTTCTATCTCGGATACCTTCCAACACCACAAAGAATCACAGCATCACTGAGGTTGGAAAAGACCCTTGGGAACATCAAGTCCAACCATCAATCCTGCTCTACTAGCTCACCCCTAAACCAGATCCCCCAACACTACATCTAAGCATCTTTTAAATTCATGCAGGAGATAGAGTCCCATGAACAAAGAGGCACTGGAGAGCAGGGAGAGACTGCTGCCCTTTTAAATCTTGCCATCTGACTTTCCTGCCCTGAGTGAGGGAAGCAGCCTGTGCAGAGGAGCCGTGTCCTACATTGTGAGCCATGTCTCAGCACAGTCACTCAAGCACCACGCACAAGACCCAGGTTTGTTCCTCCCTTACACAAACATCGCTGTACAAATCCAACTCTGGCCAGAACACATTTCACCCAGCAGATTTACGAGCAACATCTAGGATTTCCAAAAAAACAGTGAGGATTTTTTTTCTCTTTTAAAATAAATCAGCACTTTCTCAGTTAGTTTCTTTGGCAAGGTAAGCGGCATCGCAGCTTCTCCTACCCACGCAGCTCTTGTGGAGAAGAGATGCGAGGAAATAAACGAGTAAAAATAGAATCATGATACCTTTGAGCTATTTTAACTCACTTTAAACTTCCTCCTTTTTCACTCAGGAGACTGATTTTAAAACAGTAGTTACTTCAAGCATCACTTGAGTCACTGCAAATCAGCAACGAGGGCTCACACACCCATGTTTTCACACAACTCCAGCATGTACGGATCTATTTCTTAAACGTTAACACACACATAACCTTTTTGAGCTGGCACGTTTCGTCTCCTGTGTGGTCCTGCGACAGCTGCAATCCTTTCCTTGACACACACTTCCATCTCCTTTTATGGGTTTGAAAGACTTGAGCCATTCCAGATCTGACACTGCCGTCCAACATTCATCCTCTTCTGCGATAAAGCTACTACTAGAGGAATCAGACTCTGACTTGTGAATTACAGCAGGAGTCTCTCTGCTTCTTTGGTCAAACAGAATTCCAGGTCTCTCTTCCCAGGTTTTATTGTCATGACCAGCTTTGTCTGGCGGGATGGTGTTCTGGGTCACAGCACTTTGTGGATATACACAAGAAGTGGCGTTAAGCTCGAACGTAAGACAACACTCGCACTCAGGTAACGACAACTCAAAGGTTTGTTGGTGTCTGCTTTCCACTCCATTCTCAGAAACATCCCTGTTTCTCAATGGCCTCGTGTTGTTTGCCTCACTAAATATTTGGCTGCCTAGCTCACTGCAGCTTGATGCAACATCCTGCTTTTCCCCTTCTTCCGGAAGGACGGCCGAGCCTTTCACAACTTGGCACTGGTTTAAGTGCGCTGAGGTAGTTTCTTCCAAGTCTGATGCATTCTGTAAGAGTCTATTATCTACTTCAGGCATCTCAGAGGTGGTTTTTACTCTTCTTTTTGGAATGTGTGCAGTTCTACACTCCTCGAACATCCTGTGGGTGCCCTCAGTCCTTACTGTGTCTGTCTTGCTGTTACTTTCAGGGGCAGAGAACGTCATATTTACGCTACAATGGCATGATAAAGAGAACAGTTAGAAATACTGCATTTAAAGAGCGTTCCTAACTCTACTCATGCTATACATTAACCAGAGGCTGCAGCCATGGTGTTGCAGCAGTTCATTTATCAACAGGCAGAAGCATCCTGCCAAAACGCGACAGAAATCTGCCCAGAATTTGCTGTTACTTTCCAAAATCAGCCTTGCAAGCTCCCTCAGGTTTGACACAGAGTGGTGATTCTGTCTGAACCTGCAGGGTGTGTACTAATTTCCTAACAGGAAAGCCAAATAAACTTTGATTTTTGAGCAAAAGCAGTAGCAGTGCAGATTAACACCTCTATTACCAGGCTATTCACAGAATCCCAGAACATTAGGGATTGGAAAGGATCTCAAAAGATCATCTAGTCCATTCCCCCCATCACAGCAGGATCCCCTAGTTCAAGCTGCACAGGAACATGTCCAGGTGGGTTTGAAACATCTCCAGACAAGGAGACTCCACAACCGCTCTGGGCAGCCCCTGCCAGTGCTCTGTCACCCTCACTGGGAAGAAGTTCCTTCTCAGATTGATGTAGAACCTCCTCTGTTCCAGCTCACACCCACTGCCCCTTGTCCTACCATTGGATGAAACTGAGCAGAGACTGGTTCCATCTTCCTGACACCCACCTTTCCATATTGATCAACATTAATCAGTCTCCTTTTCTCTAACCTTAAGAGCCCCAGCTCCCTCAGCCTTTGCTCAGCAGGGAGAGGCTCCACTCCCTTCACCATCTTTGTGGCTGTGCACTGGACTCTCTCCAGCAGTTCTGTGTCCTCTTGAACTGAGGGGCCCAGAACTGGACACAACACTCCAGACACAGTGTCACCAGGGCAGAAGAGAGGGGGAGAACCTCTCTCAATTTGCTAACCACTCCCATTCTGATCCACCCCAGGATGCCACTGGCCTTCTTGGCCACAAGAGCCCATTGCTGGCTCCATTTTTTTAAAAAACCATTAATTGTGTGGCCTGAACAGAGAGCTTTACTCTGGGACTGGGGCTCATGGTGCCTCCTGACCGAATGAATAAAGGTATCTGATGACTTCACCGGATGTTTGTGGTGGAAACCAGCAAAGCCATCTTGACACAGCAAAGATCTCTTTTAGGGTGTTGGCTGTGGTTGAACAAAGAAGTCTTCTTCCAAGAATAAACTAGCGAACAAACTAAAATAAACTTGAAAAACAGTTTTACCTCCTTTCACAAGGTGCCTTTTCATGCTTTTGAATTAATTTCTGAGAGCTCTCCAGATTGATATGAAGAAATTGCAAGTCACGCTGCAGCCTTCCACAGATCTGTTTAAAGATAGTAACACGCGTGAGTGAACTTTGCCATCAGGAACTCACACACTGCTTGTCTTCCAGAAATACCCTTAGAACATTTTCATAAACAAGTATCTGGCGGGGGTTGTGGAGTCTCCCTCTCTGGCGACATTTAAAACCCGCCTGGACATGTTCCTGCGTGACTGGATCTAGGGGATCCTGCAGTGGCAGGGGCATTGGACTGGATGATCTTTGGAGGTCCCTTCCAACTCCTAATGTTCTGTGATTCTGTGATCTGTAGTCAAACTATTGTCAAAGCCATCCAAATCTAAGAGGCCATCTCTGCATGTGTTTAGGAAATAGCTCTTTCTGTTACAAGTGTGCAGTGCTCTTCTAAAAAAGAACCACACTGAACCACAAACACAGCGTCACTGTTCTTTGATACTTAACCAGTACATGTGGTTCTTGGATTATTCAAATTAACTCAGAATGACAGGACCCAGGGAATGATGATGATGATGATGGTCTTTGGGATATTTTGTAAAGCTATGTAGAAGGTTCTGCTCAGTTAAGAAACTAAACATGCCTTGAGAGCCTCAAAGGAGCACAAGAGAGAGGTTGGTTCGAGTGTCTCCTGAAAACCAGAGTGCACAATTAGCCCTTCACACTGCCTGAGTCACCTTGGGAACGTGTGCGAGGCCGCCTGCTCCACTTGTGACTGCTCGAGCCTAGCACCCCCTGCTTATACACACACTGATCAACTGTTATCTCAACAGGGTGCCTCACTTTACAGCTAGGAGGGTGGCACTTACTCACTGTAGGACCAAGGAAATACAATGAGATAAAAAAGGCTACAAACACATGTCAATACAAGGATTTGTACCATGGGCTTTGAACACAAAAACCCAACCAAACCTCAACATTCTACTGAGACCCCAGCAAGGTTCAGACAGCCAAGGGGACTCATGGTTTCTTAATTAAGAATAGTTAGATCTAACTTTTGAGGAGCGTTCTGGGCAGATTTGAGACGTCACTGCACAACACCTTGGTAATCTCAGGGCAGAAAAGCAACTTGGGTTGTACCTGTCGCAAACTTGATAGCTCTATGTCAGTCCGTGCTTGCTTGGACTTGGCAGACTTGAGCAGCTGATCCTGTCTCCTTACTCTGTCAACTGTTTGAAAACATAGACGATTTTTTAATTACTTAAATAGACACCAGGCAAGTACCTTTGTTAACATCTATGTCTGGAGCAGCAGGAACAGGCACCTAACCAAAACAAAAGTGTTTTCTTAAGATCAGCCGGATGTTTCCTCTCCAGATAAGAAGAGCACAAAACCTCTACGACAACAAAACAGATCAGGTATTTCCCTTTGACTTTTCATCAGCATCTCACTTTATTCTACTAGCAGCACCATTTGACCTCATTAACTGATTTAAATTTTTCACAGTCACATACTTCCAAGGAAAGAAAATTCAATAACTAATTCTAATTCATGCCTTGTACAGGGAAGTGATGCAAAATACTCCCTATTACTATTGTTTTTAAAATGACGACAAGCGAGGTCAATATTCAGCAAAGGAAACGGCAGATAAAAAGCGACAGACAAGTAGATCATCCCCCAGTAGAGGACATCTTTGTTCACAGAATCACAGAACATTAGGGATTGGAAGGGACCTCGAAAGATCATCCAGGCCACTCCCCCTGCCACAGCAGGATCACCTAGATCCAGCCGCACAGGAACATATTTAAAAGTCTCCAGAGACGGAGACTCCACAATCCCCCCGGGCAGCCCCTTCCAGGGCTCTGTCACTTTCATCAGAAAGAAGTTTTTTCTCATATTTATGCAGAGCCTCCTCTGTTCCAGCTCACACCTATTGCCCCTTGTCCTATCATTGGGTGCCCTTGAGCAGAGCCTGGTTCCATCCTCCTGACACCTGCCCTTTCCATATTGTTCAACATTAATGAGGTCACCTCTCAGTCTCCTTTTTTCCCAGCTCCCTCAGCCTTTCCTCATCAGGGAGATGTTCCACTCCCTTCATCATCTTTGTGGCTCTGCGCTGGACTCTCACTTCATCTTTCAATGGACACAGCTTGTCTCTAAGGACACAGCACCAACACACAGCCTGCCTTTCCTCCCAACTGCAATACACAAGTTTCTCTCTATCCAGAACCAAGGTGCAGCTATCAACAGACAGCAAGATGCTATTTGTCACACCCTGCATATTAAACCATCTAACTCAAAGCCATCAGTTAAAATAACAACAGGAGAAAAAGTGAATTTTTAAACGTATTTCTTCCACACAAACACTGGAAATGGGGAATGGTCCAGTAATTTCATAGGTCCTAGGGTTTAGGTTTTGCATGTGGCTTCTTTTCAGAGAATCACAGAACATTAGGGATTGGAAGAGACCTCGAAAGATCATCCACTCCAATCTCCTTGCCACAACAGGATCACCGAGATCCAGTCACACAGGAACATGGCCAGGTGGGTTTTAAATGTCTCTAGAGCAGAAGACTCCACAACCCGCCTGGGCAGCCCCTTCCAGAGCTCTGTCACCCTCACTGGGACAAAGTTTTGTCTCAGATTGATTGTGTCCTATGTTCCAGCTGCCACCCACTGCCCCTTGTCCTATCATTAGATGACACTGAGAAGAGCCTGGCTTGGTCGCTGTTCTCTATGCCAGAATGGAGAACACCACCCCCAATTTATTGCAGTAATACCGCAGGAGATGTGCAAATCCCAACAATTTTCCAGAAAGGATCCTCTGAGCCATTCACTCCTCCAAATGTAATCGTGCTGGTGAACCTCGTGCTTTTATAAACTGCTCCTGCAGCTGCCCTAGATATTGCTTTCACAGAAGAATTACCCACAAAGGCATCACACCTTTATTAAACTACAAGAAAGGTCCACAAGAAGCTGCCTACTTCAGAGATATTCATGACCTAGAAGACTCTGAGCTGCTGTAAGTTAAGGTTTGAAAATCCAACTGCCTGCGCTTACCAGTAAGGGCGACCTCTTCCCTCAAGCTGCTGTTGTCTTCTTTGAGCTGAGCGATTTCTTCCTGCTGCTTCTTACTTTCTTTCATCTTTTCAGAGAGATGATCTTTAAAACAAAAGGTAGTATTTCCCAGAATGAAAAGGAATCGTGCTGACCTGCCTTGAGTTAGGTGCCCAGTACAAACATTTACCTTTCAGCACCTTTGTTTCAAGTGTTAGATCTCCGAGTCTCACTTTAAGGTCCTGATTTTCTTTGTTGAGACTCGACTTCTCTATCTTTGCTGCATGTAATGCACTTGCCAGCTGTTTGAATTTAGCTGTAAACTCAGTAATGTGATCAGTTGTTTCAAGCATAACTTCATCCTGAAATATGAAATAGAATGAATATCCTGATTAGTGGTTTGTCTCCACTTCGGGATTTTGACAAAACAATGGAAGATCTTAAAGCAGTCATTACAGCTGCTTTGCAGATCTCCTTCTGAGCTATCGAGGAAGAACAAAACCCAAATGAAAGCTGGGAAACAAGCTGGTTTATGAAAATAAACCAGTTCACATGACCATGGAACGTTTGGGATTAGAAGGGATCTCCAAAGATCATCCAGTCCAATCCCCCTGCCACAGCAGGATCACCTAGATCCAGTTGCACAGGAAAGTGGCCAGGTGGGTTTGAAACGTCTCCAGAGAAGGAGACTCCACAACTGCTCTGGGCAGCCCCTTCCAGTGCTGTCACCCTCATTGGGAAGAAGTTCTTTCTCACATTGACGTAGAACCTCCTCTGTTCCAGCTTATACTCGTTGCCCCTTGTCCTATCATCAGGTGCCCCTGAGCAGAGCCTGACTCCATCCTCCTGAAACCTGCCCTTTCCATATTGTTCAACATTCATGGGGTCACCCTTCAGCCTCCTTTTTCCCAAACTCAAGAGACCCAGCTCCCTCAGCCTTTCCTCATCAGGGTGATGCTCCCCTTCCTTCACCATCTTTATGGCTCTGTGATGGACTCTCTCAAGCAGTTCTGTGTCCTTCTGGAACTGAGTGGCCCAGAACTGGACACAATACTCCAGATATGGTCTCACTAGGGCAGAGCAGAGGGGGAGGAGAACTTCTCTTATTATTTGTTGGCCATTTTTCCCTTGACAAGAAAGTCTACAAATGAAACAGCAGGGAGATCGATGGTAACTAAACCGCTGCAGTAGAGTCCCTGGTAACTGCACTGTAGTTTGATCACATTTAGTGCTTGATGAGACGACACGTTACCTTCAGCTTAAGCATAGTAAGAAGCACCTGTTCTCTTGCTTGCAGGTGGCCTCTTTCAGCAGACAGTTCCAAAACTACGCATTGGAGACTTTGATTCTTCTCCTAGAGAACAGGAATTAGAGTGTCAACTGCTACTTCAGAGACTCAAAGTTACTGATTTTGCAGGAAATGTTCCCAAATCTGTTCAAACTAAACTTGCTTGCAAGAGCCCGACCTTAACCTGACAGTACTGCACTAGAGGACACACGGAGCACAGGAGCCTTTACCAAGTAAAGTACTAGTGAAACTCATAAAGGCTACTTGCAGGCTGTATCTGCTTGGACCTGCAAACAAGACCATCACTCCAGTCCTACCTCCAGAGCCTGGCATTGAACCATTGCATCTGTTATTTCTTGAGACATCTCATTAAACTTCAGTTGGTTCAGCGTCAGTGATTTTATAATTTCATTTCTCTTATGCAGCTCACCTGAAAACAAGACAAGGGATGTGTGAGGAAGTAGCTCAGACTCCGATTCAGAAAGAGTCGCTCACACTGCACACTCTGATGATCATACCACGTGTCAGTGCCATTGTGGAAAGTTTTGGTCTCAAAAAGAGTCAACCAAATTCAGGGTTGAAAGGTAGGAAATGGTAGCTTTTATGATGCAAAACTATTATTGAGGGGTCTAAGCAACTGAACACCCTTAAAAAACCCAGTCTTATTCTTTATACTCACGACACTTAACTTTTTAATACATTGCATTGTTCTGCCAAAGTCAGTATTTTTCTCCGTTCACCTTCCCAGGAGAGACAGTGACTCCGATGGGCCACAACTATGTCACTGAGCTCCTTATCACCATCTTGCAGTTCTGCAACAAAAGGCTGGAAGTCTTCCCTCTGCTTCTCAATGGTGCTGTTCTCAAAGCTTGGGCTAAGTTTCTGTGAGAGGGAACACACTTTGATACAAAGAAGCAGAATCACAGAATTACTGAGGCTGGAAAAGCTCTCTGAGCTCATCCAGCCCAGCCCAAGAGCTAACATCACCACAACCCACAGCACGGCACTAAGTGCCACAGCCAGTCAGTCTTTAAACACCTCCAGGCATGGGGACTCCACCATTGCCGTGGGCAGTCCATTCCAGGCTCTGATCCCCCTTCTCATGAGGAAGGGCTTCCTAACATCCAGCCTAACCCTCCTCTGACTGCTTCAGGCCCTGCCCTCTCATCCTGTCACCAGTTGCCTGAGAGAAGAGTCTGACCCCCACCTGACTACAACCTCCTTTCAGGTAGTTGTAGAGAGGGAGCAGGTCTCTGATAATAAAGACTTTAATTCAGGTTAAAATGTTTTTGCATTACGGGGACCATTCCAAAGAGCTCCTGGTGCTAGCGGCCCCACCTGTGGTCCCTGACTGAACCCGCGACAGTTGAAGGAGCACTCTGATGTGAGGGATGGAGTTACCTACGCTTCTCGTGTTTTACCTGGGGAGAAGCAGAACTCGGCAGCGCTGAATTCTCAGGGGACGAGGGACCACCGCTGGGCACCGGTAACTCTCTGGACCGTTCAGCGTGGAGCTGCCCCGGCTTTAAGCACTGCATGGCCGCCCGCGGGCGCTGCTGCCCTCACCGTGCCCTGCACGAACGACAAGAACCAACCGTTGATGACGACTGGGGAGGGGGGAGGCTCCAAGGCCTGAGGAGGGTCCCGAGGTGCCACCACCGGCCGTGTTTCGCCATCCAACGCCCCATCCCCACCCCGGGACCTACCTG
>JAOXOE010028717.1:0-15651 GCA_028565055.1 Phoeniculus purpureus
AGGAACAGAATACCTAGCAGAATCACAACCCTGGACTTCAGGAGGGCCAACTTGGGCCTTTTCAAGCAATTGCTAGGGGAAATCCCATGGGACATGACACTGGCAGGTAAGGAGGCCCAAGATAGCTGGCTAACATTCAAAGACAACTTCACTGAAGCACAACACAAGAGCATTCCAACAGGAAAGAGGTCAAGGAAGAGAGCCAGAAGTCCTATATAGTTAAACACGTAGACGCTGGGCAAACTCTAGACTAAGAAGAAACTCTGTAGGTCATGGAAGGAGGGGATGGCCACTTGGGTTAATTATAAGGCTCTGGTGAGACAATATAGGGACACAACTAGGAAAGCCAAGGCCTCCTTGTAATTAAATCTTGCAAGGGAGGGCAAGGGCAACAAAAATGGCTTTTTCAAATACATTGCAGGTAAAACTAAATCTAGAGTCAATGTAGGCCCCCTGCTGAGTCGAATGCCCTGAAGACAGAGGATACAGAGAAAGCAGAAATACTGAGCATCTTCTTTGCCTCTGTCTATACTTCTGGGGGCTGCCATGATATCAAGCCCTACACTGCTCAGGCCCCAGAGGAAGTTAAGACAAGAGAAGAGCTTGCCTTGGTTGATGAGGATTGGGTTAGGGATAAGTTGAGCAAACTGGATGTACACAAATCCATGGGCCCTGATGGGAAGCACCCACGAGTGCTAAGGGAGATAAGTCATTGCTAAGCCACTCTCCATCATCTTTTCTAAGTCCTGGGAATCAGGAGAGGTGCCTAGGGACTGGGGGATAGGAAATGTCAATCCAATCTTCAAAAAGGGTAGGAAGGAGGACCCAAGTAACTACAGACCAGTCAGCCTCACCTCCATCCCTGGAAAGTTAATGAAACAATTGGTCCTCGACATTGTCTCCACGCACATCAAGGACACGAGGGTCATTAGGAACAGTCAGCATGGCTTCACCAAGGGAAAGTCATGCTTGACCAACCTGATAGCCTTTTATGAGGACATAACCAGATGGCTATATGATGGCAAAGCAGTGGATGTGGTCTACCTTGACTTCAGTAGGGCATTTGACACAGTCTCACACAACATCCTCGCAGCCAAACTGAGGCAGTGTGGTCTGGACCATGGGGCAGTGAGGTGGATGGTGGACTGGTGGCAGGATAGAAGCCAGAGAGTGGTGGTCAGTGGGATAGAGTTTAGTTGGAGGCCTGTATATAATGGAGTCCCCCAAGGGTCGGTACTGGGACCAGTCCTATTCAATCTATTCATTAATGACTTGGATGAGGGATTAAGGTTTGCTGATGACACAAAGCTGGGTGTTGTCACCGACACTCCAGCAGACTGTGCTGCCATTCAGCGAGACCTGGTCAGGCTGGAGAGCTGAGCAGGGAGAAATTTAATGAAATATAACAAGGATAAGTGTAGAGTCTTGCATCTGGGGAAGAACAACCCCAGGTACCAGTAGTCTGGGGGATGACCTGTTGGAGAGCAGTGTAGGAGAAAGGGACCTGGGGGTCCTGGTGGCCAGGAGGATGGTCGTGAGCCACCAATGTGCTCCTGTGGGCAAGAGGGCCAACAGCTTGCTGGGGTGGATCAGTAGGGGGGTGGTTAGAAGATCGAGAAAGGTTCTTCTCCCACTTTACTCTGCCCTGATGAGACCACATCTGGAGTATTGTGTCCAGTTCTGGGCCCCTCAGTTCAAGAGGACACAGAGCTGCTGGAGGATGTCCAGTGTAGAGCAACGAGGGTCATGCCCTTATGGGGCAAGGCTGAGGGAGCTGTGTCTCTTTAGCTTGGAGGAGACTGAGGGATGACCTTATTAATGTCTACAAATATGTGAAGGGTGAGTGTCAGGATGGAGCCAGGCTCTTCTCAATGTCATTTAGTGATAGGACGAGGGTCACTGGGTGTAAGCTGGAACACAGAATGTTCCATATAAATATCAGAAGGAACTTCTTCACAGTGAGTGTGACAGAGCATTGTAACAGGCTGCCCAGGAGGGTTGTGGAGTGTCCCTCTCTGGAGACCTTCAAAACCCACCTGGATATGTTCCTGTGTGACTTGATGTAAGTGGTCCCGCTGTGGCAGGGGGACTGGACTAGATGATCTTTCGAGGTCCCTTCTAGTCCCTAATGATTCTATGATTCTATGATTTTGGCCAAAAGAGCCAATAGCATCCTGGGGTGGATCAGAATGGGGGTGGTTTGTAGACAAAGAGAGGCTCTTCTCCCCCTTTACTGTGCTCTGGTCAGACCACATCTGGAATAGTGTCCAGTTCTGGGCCCCTCAGTTTAAGAAGAACACCGAGCTGTTGGAGAGAGTTCAGCACACAGCAACAAAGATGATGACAGAAGTAGAACATTGCCCTGAGGAAGAAAGGCTGAGGGAGCTGGGTCTCTTTAGCTTGAAGGAGACTGAGAGTTGACCTCATTAATATCTATAAATATGTGAAGGGTGGGTGTCAGGAGGATGGTAGTCAGACTCTTCTCAGTGTCATCTAATGATAGGACAAGGGATAATGGGTAAAAGCTGGAACATAGAAGATTCCGCATTAATATAAGGAACTTCTTCACAGTGAGAGTGACAGAGCACTGGAACCGGCTGCCCAGGGGGATTGCGGAGTGTCCCTTTCTGGAGACATTTAAAAACCCACCTAGATATGTTCTTGTGTGGCTTTGTCTAAGTGATCCTGCTGTGGCAGGCAGATTGGACTAGATGATCTTTCGAGGTCCTTCCCGATCCCTAAGTATAGAATGATGCACACTGTAAAGACCTTGTGTTTACACACACAGAATCACAGAAGAAGGAAACTGAACAGGCTGCTACTGAAATACCCACCTTTTAGAAGTGAAAGCATCTGCCAAACACCTAGGAGCAGTACTATAGGGAAGTCTTCAGTGCCACTCCAGGAAGTTTGTCAAATGATGCTATGGGCTTCCTATACTGATCAGAAAGCATGGCTATATCCTTCAAATGGTAATTCAATGCATACATCTGAAAACAAAAGGCTAAAAATAAAAAGAATATTAAAAAAATCTTACATTAATATTGAAAGTGCCTATTATATAAATAGACGGTAATGACATTTTCATTCTCCACAAGAAGCTTTCTAAGAGTACTTCTAAAACATTTTTTGAGCAGACAACTAATATATCTAAAGAAAGCGGAACAATTCTATTCTTTGAGTCATATTTGCCTTATTCCCTGTCATTCACTGTACATCTCGTCTCAGACTATTTTGTCTTCTTGTAAGGTGTGACTGCTTGCCTTATTCCACTTTCTGTGGAGACACACATTACAGGAGCATCTTAGAAGTTTAACATGAACGTGGGCTGCAGCTAAAAGAGAGAGGCCGATGCAGCAGAAAAGAAGTAATTTCTCTTCCCCTGCACTGGAGGGCTGCTATTTCAGTAACTCATTTTTGACAACATATCTGGAAAACATGACACACTGAGACTAAACAAACTGCAGCCATGTGATGTTAAAATTGTATTGATCAAAGTGTGAAGAGTTTTTCATAAATTAGCAAGTTAAAGAGTTGAGCCCAAATAAAAGAAGATAAAGCTTTTAATCAATCTTTTTTTTTTTAAATAGTGGCACTCCTCTTTATGTTCTAACTTGTTCTAAATGTCTTTCTTTGAGACTTTTTATCTTTAGTAACAACCTTTTCCATTTCACTGCTGCCTGCCCACCTGCAAAACTACACTCTCTTACCATTTAAGCTTTATGGGACAGAAACACTACGAATAAAATGCCTCTTTTAGATATAAATAAATAAATCTGCACCCAAAACTCTTCACATGTCTCAACACAACAGGTTGAGATTCCTAACAGGACACAAAACAGTTGCTGTGTTCTAAAAAAAAGAAGGAACCTCAGCTCTCCTATATGGCAAATTGTTAGCCCTCCACATCCACAAATTTGAGTCATTAGCTTCTACATCTAAATAATGCTGATTCTGTATCTCTAATCAGTAGGTGAAAGTGTAGCAAGGAGGGAAGGGAATGGATGTGTTGGATTTTACACTTGTTGGAGAAAAAAGACCTACTTGGAAAATACTCTCAAAAGTTTCAAATGATAGCTAACACTGAGAGATAGATGAAAGACTCAGCAATGTGTAGCAACTGTAAGGTGTTACGGTGACAGGAAGACAGGAGTTGAACTATTTTCACAAAATTCTCATTTCATAAATCTGCAGTAAGAAACCAGCAGCCTGCAAGGGTTATAATCCAAAACCAATGACTTGAGGTATCATATGCAAAGAAAGTTAAGTGGATTTTTTTCTATGAATAAATCATATTAAATATTTCTAAAGTATTTTCATATTTCTACAAAAAGGATCTATGTTATTTCAAGATGCAACATGCAATCCATCAGCAGCAGATATTAAATGAGGGTGATAAATCCTTTTTTTTTTCTCTTGAAGAAAACAAGTAGCAAATTCTTAAAAGCAGCTCAGAATTTTCAGGTGTTGGTCAAAGTCTCCATTAAAACGGTTATAATATTTATGCTTTATGGGATAAGATCTAGCCTGTGAGCCTCATGTAAAACCTTCCCTTACTTTCACAATTTACAAGGGCCATGCAACCTACTGCGCATCGCTGACAAATCAATTTTGGCCTGGTAAGCGGAAAAGAATGTTGCAGCTAGATCATCTCCTTCCACAGCACTCCAAAGAGTTTAAGTAAAAAGCACACTATATTCTTATTGTCACAGTTTAGCACCAGGTTAGCCCACAAAATTATATTCTGCCCAACTGTGCAGAAGGAAATGTCCTCCCGCCCCCAGGAGGGAGAAAAGAGGTAAAGTAAACACACGTCTGGAAACTGGAACTAGAAATATTAAACTTTATTGAACCTTATTAAAGACTTTATTAAGTAGAAAAAAAAGAAGCAAAAAAAAAAAAAAAAAGGAAAGGGAAAGGGGAAAAGGGGAAAATGGGAAAAAAAAACGTGTTCTTCCTCAATCACCCAAGTCAACCCCTCCTCCCGCCCAGAACTACTAACCCCTGACTCCAAACAAATGCTAAAAGCTGTGGACGAGGTGGCAGTAAAAAGGGAGGACTGGGATTCTCCTAGGCAGTGCTTAAATGCTCAGTTTAAGCATGTTCCTATGACACAGTCCAAGATTACGGGAAGGGATAGGTAAGTGACAAGGAAGATAAGGGAAAAAGAAGGAGAGGGAGGTGTGTGAAGCAGAGAAGGGACAGAGAGCCACAGAAGAACAGAGAGACCGCAGTGTGCTACAGGCCAAAACGAAACTGAAACCAGACTCGCAAGACACACAAATAGGGAGGGGGTACCAACAAGAGGGAAAAAGAAAACCTTGTCCCCAAATAAGAACCCCAAAATTTGTCTGGTCTACTCCACTTGCTCAACCTGTCCCCTGCGGCAGCCACCTCTCCACTTCACTTCCACACTCATCAACCTCCGCCCGTGTGCACACCACTGCTGCTGTGCACCAGAGGGAAGAAAAACATTCCCACAGCCAAGACAAGTTAAATCCTTATACGCTGGAAGAGAGTTTGGTGCAGGAATATCATAAGCAAACACAAACTCACCAAATCCGTAACACTTACAGGACTTGAAAAAAGACTACATTTTCCTGTGTGCTGCCATTCAAATACAGAGGAAAATACAGCGCTGTTAGTAGCATCATTTCAGCAACAGTACTATTTTTCATAGTGTGTGATGGAAGTATGTTTTTAAAAACACTCCTATATCTAAAATTATTTCAATATTATCCAAATTAATAAGTTAGAAATAATGTTTCTAGAAGTTTGAAAGTACTGCATTAAATTCTCTAATCACAAATTTCCAGGACCAGAGAAGAAAACATACTTTGCTGTTTGATAAGACTTACTCATGCAAACAATGACAAATGAGCTCTCGTTTATTTTCTTCACACAAAGCAGAGTAAAATTTGGAATAATTAAGTATGTGCTAATAATAAACCAAATGTAGATGTAAGCATCTACCAATGTCACAAAATGTCCAGGGCACATGTCAACGGAGCAATTTTAATTCTGCAACAATTCATCTTAAAGGGACATAGTCCATAATCAGGTTTACAAATGTTTTGTACATGGGAGTGGTTTGGGAATAAAGTTTAAAACAAGCACATACAGTCCCAGAGTACATATTACATACATTTTATCAGTAGTTTCCTTTACACACCACCTCGCAAATTGCAGCAACAACATTTCTAAAAATAAAAATAGTGTTAAAAAATGTGAGCTTCATTGATTGGCTACAAATCAGTTTTATTCAGCTGATCCTAAGGACGTGTAAACTGCTCATGTAATTAATTACTGAATTTCCTTGCAGGAAAAAGAGAATATAGTAACAGAAAGATAAACAACTCAAATGAGCTAAAGAAAAAAATATATTTTACGTATCATTCAGAAGCAAAGTGACAGAATCACCTTGAAAACAATACTAAATAAAAAAGACATTTTTTATTGCACTGCCATAGACAGGCAGGAATTGCCATACACATGGCTAAGGTAAAACAAAGTCGAATTACACATCATTAGCTTAAGTTACTGAGAAAGTGACTCACATGCCGTTGATCTAACTGAAGTACTTTGAAAAACTTCTTGTCCTGACAGTTCTGAAATTTATCAATCTACAGATTGTGAGGCAGGTTATGCTTTTCCTTTTTTTCTTTTCTTTTTTTACCTTCAAAAGTTCCCTTTGTTGTAGTACACTTTCATTGCCATGATCTTCAGTACAACTCCATCTGCTTTCAGGGGACTCAGCAAGGTACATTTCAGTGGTTCACAGATAACATACCAAACAGGGCTGTTGTGATACACAAACTTTTCTACTTTCCAACCTTTCTCTTTCTCTCTTCAGCTTCCTCTTTTTCTGAATCTATCTAGACCCATTGTAAGTTATTGTTTCTCCTATCTCCACTTTTCTAGTCTCTGCTACGGAGCAATTGCACAGAATGAAGTTGATATATCCTGTTCGTGTACACTCAGAGGTTTTGTAATTAATTTCTAAAGTTACCCTTGCATGGAAAAAAAACCAAATAAAACCAATACACTAGCCTGGTCTAATTTTAAAACTTTCAGTAATAACGATTATCAATGTCTGCCGTAAGTTTAAGTGCTTTATTCCATTTCCTATGAGACAGATCTTTTCTACGTAAAAAATACTGACTTCTGACAAAACTTCTTCACAATTTAAGCACATACACTGTTGCTTCACCTACCAAATCCATGCAGAGTAGGTAACCTCTTACAGAGTAAACTTTTAACTATTTAATATTATTGCAGAGTTGTGAAGAAAGGAATCAAGGTCCATTATTTTGCCCGTGAGAGCTTTGGGATGAGACTGAACACATTATGGATCACGATTCCCTCTGTAACACTAAACACTGACTATTAAAATTAGGAAACACAAAGGCTCAGAATATTAATTAATTTGGATATTCAAAGGGAGCTGAACATAGAAAAAAAATGATGGAACATAAGGAGGCTGTGATTGCAGGGCTGAGTAGGAGCTTCAGCCTGTATCATCCGTAAATTTTGCTAGCCTTTTCCATAGCGGAAACAGGTAGACAAGGAGGGACATCATCACACAGGATTTCGCCATTTGGATGTTAGTAAGTAAAACTGTTTGTATTCATTTATATACCAATATTTGTAGTCAATTAGCTGCATCAAACCTTAAACAACAAGGCAGAAGTTCAATGAGGGTGGAAAGGCAGTAGTGACAACAACTGTATGGGTGAACATCAGAAGGAGCGAAGGGATGGAAGGAGAAAGAGGAGAAAAGCAGAGATGGATGGAGCACGGGAAAGAGACAGGAACAGAAACTTATTTCTTCTCTACCTCCCTTAAGTGCCCACATCTTTGAAGATAAAGCAAAATGACAGAAACCAGAATTATTCTAATACAGTCTACCCTCCCACTTCTCTGTTGAAAAGAGACAACAACTTCATGACATTCTAGATTCATAAGCCAAATTCAGTGATGGCCCACCTTCTGCTTTAGTTTCAAATTGATGCTCTTTGATGTGGTTTTCAACCACTATACCTAATCAAACCCTTCTCTCCTATACATAATTACCATAAATATATGTAGGTCCTTATGATATCATAACTTCCTTTTGATCAAGCTATACATACTAAATTCCCTTAATTACTCTTCAAGGTGATCCAAAGTATCTTCACATTCCCTTTCTGTCTGCTGCCCTTCTTCAGATGTCATCATCTGAAGATGAGGTACCTACACACGTACACTGTGAAGATGTGTGAAGAACCATTATAATTTTTGAACATATTTTGATTTCATAAAAAAAAAAATCCCTCAATTGGAAAATTTACTGAACTACATAGGCATGAGGTAATGACTTTGCTAAATGCTAAGGAATTGTATTATCAAGATTTTGTACATGATAATTCAACTTGTTGAAATTATTATGAAATAATACCCATAAAATTACACTAAAACATCAATGGAAACAGTGCACTGTTTCCAGTAAACTACCACTACAGTCATGGCAAATTTGCCTCTAATTGGCATTCAGCTATGAAATGCAAGCACATATATGTGAAAACTATTGCATGAAAAGGTCTGCAAGGTAGTCTGTAAGCTTACCTTAAATCCTGAGGACTACCTTAACACAATCACAAAGTAATCCTACAGCACTGCAACCTCTTCAGTCTGTTTCACCTTAGAAACTGGATTAGAAACTGCCACAGAAGAGATGCTTCTTCCATTCTTATGTGACTCATTTGGACACCCTGAGTGAATGGGTCATATTTTCTGCAACAAGCGTTGTGCATCTTTATAAAAGAGCTTGGCCACCATCAAAGTGAGATACTGAACAATAAAACGGGTCAAGTTTGTTGGTTTTATGTGTGACAGATGGAAATACAAGGTTACAATGGTAAAAATAGATGGGTAAACATCTCCATGACTCTCAAGAGTAACAAAGTACATGAGCCAAGCAGCGGAGAAAATACTTAAAATAAAAGAGTCATTCAGGAAAAGGCAAATACCACAATCTCTCAAAAATGGGGCCATGCAAGGACTTCTTGATCTCAGGCCAAATTTTTTTGGATGCTCTCTCCTTGGAAGTGTTCAAGGCAAGGCTAGATAGGTTTCAGTGTCCCTGTCCTAGGCAAGAACTAGATGATCGCGGAGATCCCTTCCAAACTAAGCCATTTTAGGATTCTAATTCATTTGCAGTTTTGAAGGAGCAAGATTACAATGTACAGGTGAACATGCAGACTGGGGAAGAGAGCATAAGTTTGACTCATCAGAAATCACCGAAGCATGCAGAAGATAAGCTTCATTCTCCATTTTCAAAAGTAGTTCAGAGGATCCCACACCTGTGGATTCATCAAGATTCATTTTTTAAAATCTTTAAGCACTTCCTTCATATTTGCTGTAAAAATCCTTTCACTGACTCCTCTGTTTTGCAGAGTGTTGTAGTTGAAATTTCTTGCTTGGGGTACTGGGTTGCAAAACATAAACTTGTGATGTTTTGCAGCTGTGTAACAGAAACAAGGGGATTGGGGTTTCCACTTTCAGGTTTCCAGTTCTTTCTTCTACTTCGCTGCACTTTTCATCTGCTTCGTAGAGAGGACATACACATGGCATTGTGCTAAACATAGCAGCCATCTTGCCTGAGAATGTAGTGAATGGAGAGAGAGAGTGGTACCTCAGAAATCAGTAGAAGGAAGGTTTTGTTGAATTCCACTGTTTGCTGAAATGGAGAGAGCATTTTCTCATTTGTGGCTGTAAGAATCAGCACACTGGAAATGGAGGACTCACATGGAAGCACAAGGAACTGGGCTTTAAAATGTCTGCTGATGCTGAGAAATGTATATATGGACTGAATGGACTCCATGTTTGCTCAAGGAGTACGAGCTGCTGGAAGTATCTTCCTTCTAAGGGGTTTTCAGTTTGGCCCAGTTATGTAAAAAACAAGTGATTAATCTCCACGTGTCTTTGTGTGAGGTTTTTATGTCTAGTGAATTAAATATCTTCTTGTTTTTCCCCAAATCGAGTTAGTTTTGTTTCTGCCTACAATTTATAAATGTTTTTTGAATCCTCCTTGCTTTGTTTTTGGTTTAGCCCATTAGCTCATTAACTAAATTAATTAGTTAATTCTGCCTTGGGATAAAACCCTTGACACAGAGTAACAGTGGTTTTGCGCCTATTTAAGGGCTTTGATGTTCTTATGCCAGCTTACTTTTTAATTAATGGGTGAAATTCTTCAGTGATGAAATTTTCCTGCTTCTAATAGGTATATTTTCCTTTTAAAGAAAACCTTAACCTGATCATCTGATGTGAAATTTATTAATGCAGCTAGAGAGAAAGGTGAAGACCCTAAAGGAGTTCTACAAATAATTAAGCTAAAATAACAGAGAAAGAAACTGTTGCTAATAAATTTCTCTTGAAGGTTTACTGTCTCTTAACCACTGTAGAAATAAGTTTAAATTAGGTGCTGCAACAGACAAAAGTCATAATCCTTACCTACTAACTGTAGAGCTTTCACAGTAGGCTATAAAAACAAATTTACTAAAATAGGGGGGAAAAAAGGATGAGAGGTGAGGTTAAGGCAGACCAGAGAAAAGAGAAGGTGGCTGCAAATATCCTCATTAGTAGCTACAAAAAGCTTTCCCCTGCGCAAGACCTATAGGAGCAAGATGTAATCCCATCTCAAAAACCAGCTATATGATGAATCTTTGTTGAGCAGGCAATTGTGTTTGGTAATAATTGTTCACTGTCCGCTGGATACAGTCTGTAAGAACTTAGCCTTGTAAGAACTAGGAAATTTCACATAGCACGCAGAGCAAACCTATATGGGAAGGACAACAGGCTTAAAGTCCTTTACATCCATGTAAATCATGCCTGCACTGATAGATACTATTCTATACTCATCACACAGTGATTACTTTACCTATAGTTTCAATGTGCAACAGACAAAGAACACAGCGAACACCTGACATTTTGAACGATTAATATTCCTAACACAGGTATACCTGCTGTGGATGACAGTGATATCACATATACACTAGCAATTATTACTCGTGTTCTCAGAGACAGAGGGTTTGTGCATCCAGGTGTACCTGCTGTCAGCCTATGTGTAAAAATTAGGATAGGAGCAGCCTTCATCATCAAGCATTACCTTTGAATGGATTCAATCACTGATTCACTATTACTTTGCAAATCCTTTAAACAAGTAATTTTGTCATTTTTATTAGCATTAAATAATAA
This sequence comes from Phoeniculus purpureus, assembly GCA_028565055.1. Taxonomy (NCBI): domain Eukaryota; kingdom Metazoa; phylum Chordata; class Aves; order Bucerotiformes; family Phoeniculidae; genus Phoeniculus; species Phoeniculus purpureus. The sequence continues at coordinate 11,236 of JAOXOE010028717.1, forward strand.
TCTATTAAGAATATTATTTTTACACTCATCTAAATTAAATCTCAGACTACTAAATAGCTCATTTCCTTAAAAAAAATCTCCACAACGTTCTAGAATTACAAAAGAAAAACCTTTCTTCCTGTGTCTGTATGAAGACGTATCCATGTAAACCACAAGCATTAGAACACTAACGTTCACTTCATCTTTTAGCTTTTTAACGGAGAGAGTGCATTTTTTTTTTAACAATACAGATCAAATCCACGGTTTCGGGACTAAACACACCACCTTGTTTACAACAAAACTTAAATCTGCAACCATTTTGCCAAATCTGTTATACTTTATCTGTTTTGATCACTGCTACAAACTGCAGCAAAAGCCTGAATTCACTGAGAATTATCCAAGCTTCCTCTGGTACATACATCCAAGAGATTGATCACCTTTTTTTGGAATGATATGTCACTATTCAGGCATAGCTGCGTATTAATTACTGTCACATCAATAAATATCACACACAAAACCGAGCCTGTTTACACTCATTTATATTTTAAAATGAATGTATTTGGTTGTCTTTGAGCGTTTTATACACTCTGCCAAAATTTAAAGTCATGTTGACAGTAATGATTACATAAAGCAGTTTTCACGCTGCCTTATTTGCATACTTACTTCATCAGCAACAGCATTCGGTATGAGACTGGAAGCTATCCGACACGGAAAGGCAACAGAATTCAGCCAAGCCGTAGCAGGGGGATGTACATTAAGTCATGTAACAGTTACTCTTACAGACAACTATGAACAACATGCCCCACATAATCGCATTTCTTGTTAAACTGCTGCCTCTCCTTTCTTCTAAGGCCCTGTAAATTACACTGACATCTTCAAAGAACTATATTTATCCATTTAAACATAACTTATGTTAGATAGGGCAAAACAGGATTTAAGTTACTCTTAATGAACATTCTGAAACTTCTCAACTTCTTGCAAAATGTAGTCTCCATAATCACTCTAACAATCTCTTCCAGCCTTTCAACATCCCTGCTATTGGTAAGTTTTCAGTAATAAATAACCTGGAGGTTCCCTGCTGTAACGTTTTTAACTGTACATATCATAAACAGGAAAAATAGATTTTTACTTTACTTTTTGCCATTTATAGCCCCTTAGTCAAACAACTAACTTTTCACCTGCTGTTCTCATCTACCACCATGTTTTCCCTTCTGAAATGTAACGAAAGCAAATCCTCAGTTATGTCAGGCAAAAATATTTCTAGCTGATACATCTTCCATGACAGATCTAGGAAGATGTATTCACACCATGATCACCTTCAGACCACAGTTAAGTTTTATTAAGCTTAGACACTCTAGCCTTTGCAACCTCTTCTATAGTGGTGGCCAATATCCTCGCTTCACATATCTTTGTGTGTATTCTAGCTTCCCTATCTAAAACTTTTCCCTATTTAATTACATCCTGTTTTCCAGAATATCTCGATAATTTATCAAGATCTTATTCATTTCTGATTAACCTTACTTCACAGGCTTCATTAAAAAAAACCAAATAAACCCTTGTGTTTAGCTAACAGGGGTTGCAACAGCTTCTGCACAAGGGATAACTAGTAAGGCTGCAGTCAGGCCAGGAAATAGAAGACAGTGTAGGTTTTTAGAGATGCCAGTAAAGTGTGGGATTTGAAAAAGGGCTTACAAAGTACTCCAATACAACAACTGGGTGATGCTGTCAAAGCAAAACAGAAAGCAAAAGATTCACAACAAACAAACAAAAAGTGTTCTTCACAGAGTATGTGACTACCAGATGTGGATGTTAAAATTTTACACCAGTTGAAAACTGTGTAAACTCATGAAAGAGAAACCTGATAAATATACTACCTCTGGCTAGGGAAATTTCTTAGACAATGAAGGAGGTTGAGAGAGCAATAGGGATTGCTTGCCCAAGATGTAGATTTTTCCTCATCTGCTCACATCTGGCATGGCTAAAAAAAGGCTCGAACAGACTTCAATATGGCAGATAGATACACTATTCTATACATCTTGCATTACTAAGCTTTACAAAATACATTTTTTAATGTTTCATGAGACAGCTATATTAGGCAAATCCTGTTAGTTGGCATTGCTAAGCACACACTTCACTGTACATGATATAGAATACACACAATTTAATTTTCCTATGTTTGTAAGGTTTGTGATTCTAAATAACAATGCATTCAATGACATTTACTATGACACAGTTATTGTGATAACTTCATTATCACAGCTTTATTTAGCAGTGACACCAGAACGAAACACTTTAATTAAGTATACATTTTGCTTAGTGGTTTGATGCACTGCAAGTGTCAATAAAGTCTTTGCCCTAAGCAGGACACTGTTTAGCCAGTTAACAACATATTGCCACTTCATCAAATACTTTCCCTGTGTGTCTAGTGACTCTGCATAGTGTGTAAAAGCACTCAGATATCTAAGAAGGTTTAGGCCAGGGCTTTTTTCCAAATATTTCTAAGAGGTCAGAACAGTTGTTTTAAAAGCCATCTGCTACAAAGCAGTCACAATAATGCTGATTTACTAGCCTCATTTAAAAGTAGGTAATTAAAACATACCTAATCTTGAATTCCACCACAGCTAAGTCAAATAAATACAAATTGTAGCATTAAGGCAGATAAACATCTTTTGTTTTCTTCAAGCCACTTTAGTGGGTTTTTTACAGATGAACCTTTGAATTACAAATAGATACCCTTAGTCTTCCACCTACTTTCTCAGTTGCCTTGTAATGCCCAAGGTCACACTTTCTAATATTATTAACATGGATGTGCATTTGAATATGGCATTACTGTCTTTTCAGCTATCTCATTTCACCAGCTTATTGACATTTCTGTGTATATTAATCCTTTTGTAAAAATAAAAAGGCCTCATGTTTCTCTTTTTAACATTTGAAAATGCCACTTTTCAGCAATGTCTCACTTCTAAATATTTTGTTTCCACATCAAAAGGAATAATTTTCACTACAAAAATATCTTTTGAGATTATTTAATTTCAATTTAGAGACTGTTACTGTATCTACTTCAAGCTATTACCTTAAAATTAGCTTTTCAGATACAGACTTCCTGTTTTTCATAGAACAAAATACAAAAACTAAAAGTAACAAATTCTAGACAAATTGAGAGTTGTCATGTAAAATGATTCACTTTGCCACCTGGCAGCACCAGAATTAACACTGTTGCTAGGTGCTACAATTCCATATATACATACATGTATATATACAATTTGTATACAAATATATATGTAATAGTCTGCATATACATACGTATAAACACACACATAAATACAATAGTCTTCATTGGTATATACATGTCACACTTCCACTATCATCTGTCTGAACTATTTTTATTAATATTAGGAACTCTGATAAAAGCATTTTAATATTTTTATTCTTGAAAACTGAAAGTGACTACACGTCTGCTACGGATGACTATTTTATCCTTTCAGATAAAATGCATTCGATTCTGCTCAAGATACCCATCTCTAGGAAGTTACAGTTTACAAATCATCAGCTACTGAATTTTCACAATTTAGCAGCCTAATCCTTTGGGAAGGAGTAAAAACTTCCTTGCAATTGCAGCTCCCAGTTCACGGCAGACTGAGACAACAGTACACAAAGTAATTGTCCCTGATTTAGCATTATTGAGAACAGTGATCTGGAAGAAATGAAAAATCTGGAGAGTTAACTGAGAAAAAAAAGAAAAAAGAGAGGGAACAGAGGCAAGAAAGGCAATGGAAGCAGGCAGAGAGTTACACAGGAATGGGAAATGCTGTGTCTGAGACTGAAATACAAATCAAAACACTAATTGCAGGTAACTGAAGAAAACATAAGTCACACACTTGGCAGAAGAAGGCTATGTACACCTTCTTACTAGAGTGTGCCTGTCCTTAGTAAAAAGCACATATAAAGTATTAAAGTGGAAACTGCAAAGTTGCTAAATACCGTATCCTTTATTCAATAGTATTACTGGTCACTCAGCTTTAGAAAACATTTGCAGCACAGACTGTTCGCAAGAATCCAAACAAGAAATATGACAACCTTCCTTTGAAGTCAATAGGAACAAGATGAGCACTTCTAAAGCACAAATAAGAAATAAAACCGATACGTAATATAAAACCAATCTTTATTCCCACAAACTACAAAAATCTCTGCTAGAGGATAACACTAATACACTAGGGCTAAACACCTAGCAAACACACAAACAAAAATGAAATTATGGCATCTCTACTGACAAAAAACGTATGTAGGGATTATCCACATCATCATAAGACAATGTCTGGAAGTAACAGTCATTATCCAGCTGGCGTCCGGTCACTAGCGATGTCCCTCAGGGATCAGTGCTGGGCCCCATCCTCTTTAACATCTTCATAGATGATCTGGATGAGGGCATTGAGTCAG
>JAOXOE010028718.1:0-15647 GCA_028565055.1 Phoeniculus purpureus
GGGCAGGGACATCCCACCCTAGATCAGGCTGGCCAGAGCCTCATCCAGCCTGGCCTTAAACACCTCCAGGGACGGGGATGCTGTTCCCTGCTTGGGATGGATTCCAGTATAAGAGCTGTTCCTCCTCCAATCATGCTATTGTTCTTTTCTCAAAATATGTATTTCTTGTTATTTCTGCTAAAGAGACCAAAAGAAGTCATCGTTGTCAGCCCAGAGAATTTTTTAACCACGTATTTTTCTAAAGCTTTCAGCAGCAAACCAGCCAAACCCTGCTGGTTACAAAACACCTGTCTTTAACATATGGCGCCCAAAATCTTTCTGCAGTAATGCCAGCATGGCAAAAACTTCCTGTATGTGCTACCTGACATGGCTACAAATGCAACCAGGACGCTTTCCTTGCACTACTAGCTTTTCAGTTTCGTAACGGAGCACAAAAAGAAGCGATGCACACCCTTCCTTGTTTGGTTCTGCTCCCTCTGAATGCCCCAACACTTTTTCATCTCCATAAACAGCAGCCTGCAACTACCATTAGCTGTTTGTATGTGCCACTCCGTGTAAACTTCTTTTCCTCCTTTCTTTCCCCATTAAAATTACTCTCTGTACCTTGTTTAATTACTTCTGCTTTAGAAAAGTGAGACCATTCTGTTTTGGTCAGAACTTGCTGAGCTTTACATATATAATTATTTATTTGTGCTGTATTTTGTTTGCATGGAATAAATAGGTACAAGCCAAGAACACCTGCACCTCAGGTACCAATAATTTACACCTGTCAGGATGAGGTGTAGTACAGATGAACGTGAATTGATGCAATATTTCCAAGTTAGGCAATAGTCATCTGTAATTTTTAGAAGCTTCTTTCACTACTAGCTGCATAATGTTTTAGCATGAGGCACTGCCTATAATTTAGATGTCAATAAATAGAGCTTTCCCCACCAATAGAGAACAGATGAATGCTGGTTTTCAGCCTGAATACATAGCAGACACTTTCAGTACCTGACTTGTGGGCTGTTAATGTAAGTTAACCTGTTAACATCTGGGAGTTGAAGAGTTTCTCTGCCCTAAATGCCTCCAGATGGGCAACACAGGCAATGCCTTCTTCAACACACCGCTCCTCCCTTCTCCTTTCTTCCCCACATTTGACTGTTCCTAAACAGGCTGTAGCCATTACCATAAACATCCCAATCACCCAGGTCTTTCCCAGTAGTACACCAATTAGGTCAAAATATGCTCCCAAACAAGCAATTCAAGCTCTTCTTGTTTATTATACTGTCTTTTAACGTGGAGGTGTATATGATTACAGAATTTCTTCTCACTTCGTTGGTATCTTGATTAATTTTGTTCTTTGACATCTTCATTTCAAGTTGAGTGAAATCTCATTTTCCCTCTCTTTTCAGCTTGCTTTCATGTACCAGGGCAGCACCTCATTAGCACTCTGCCCTTCACAAGAAATAAGAAGCAAGGATGGGATCTGTGACTCCCAGCTGTCTCTCTGAAGCACGGTGCTCCCTAGCACTTCTTGAGTCATTTTTTCTCGGCAGAAGATGGCCAGCTGTATCTCAGGAGCTGCAGGGTAGAAGCCTGCAAATGGACAGCAGCTCTGGAGGAATTAGCCAGCAATACATTGCTTGCCTCGGCAACACATATTTGTGTGTTCCCACGTTGGAAATATGACTGGGATTCTGCTGACGGCTTTCAATCAGGCTTGAAGCAAAAGCATCACTCTGTGTCAAGGTGAAGTTTGGTCTGCCTCAAGGCACGGCTTGGAACGGGGGCTCTGCTGTGCACATTTATCACTCTCCACAGGCAAGTGCGGGGAGAGCTTCTGGAGAGCTGCAACTACTGTAGCCATGTACACAAGGAATAAAGCCTCCGTAGCCTGGGAAAGCCTCTCTGAATACCAGTTCCTATCTGTTTCAAGACTATCTTGAATTTTTTTTCTGACTCTCATGGGGGCAACTAGTCACACAAAGATTTGTGAAAACAGGAAGGGCCATGGTACCCCTAAACTACAAATTATCTCCTCCTCTGTGATCAGACTGTGGTTTCCTGAGTACAGGTAGCACTGGAATTCTTCTCAAAATATCACAGTCCACAGCACCACATATGGTCTGCAGTTCACTGAACATTTTTAGTGACTTAGTCTCTCTTCCATTTTGTCTCTTAAACATATATTTAAAGTGAGTGCAACAACTGCTCTTAGCCACTCCAAATGTTTGGCAAGTGGAGTCTTGAATTATCTTGGCCACACTGCTGCGTCAGACATGAAAGTGGCATTTACCAGTGCAGAACGCCCTGTTCTCTTACCCAACTACCTAGCTGCTACACATAGGACACTACGGATAACAGTAGGGAAAGCTGGCATACTGCAGGAGCTGGAGCAGCCCCTACACTGCAGGACTCTCTGGTTGGAGAACTCCCATACCCGCTAACTCCACTGCCTTGCTTCAAATGCAGATAAGTCCTTTGCCTCCAAGGGCTGATACGGTAAATTCAGAGCAACCACCAGGGAAATCATCTGTGAGTAGATGATGGTGGAAAAATGGAAAGGACAAGAAAGTCACCAGATGCCAAGGGAGGTGTCCCACAATTTCACGAACAAACTGACTGCCGTTTTGCAGCCTTATTCAGGCTCAATATGAATATTGAGCCTGCCCTCATTTGCTCTCTGTCATCCTGCACAAGAGAAATCTGTCTTTCCCTGCTCCTGGCTCCAGTACCCTTCTGAGCAAGCTCCAGCCCCTCTGAAAACCCTGCTGAGAATAAGTTTTCAGCAACAGAAAGCCCAAACATTCGAGCCCTTTGCCCCTGTCTTGCTGAACTTTTGTTGAAAACAGAATAATTCTTGCAAGTTTTAGTTCAGTGTTAATTTTATCTACAGGGAGCAGAATCTCAACAGAAATAAATAGGGCTATTTGAAGCTAAAGTGATGCTTGGTGACAAGCCACATGGAAGGAATCAGCACTTAAATCTTTCCGAGTCCTGCACTATTATAGAAATAATGCTAAAAGATTAATGTTAGCTTCTCTCCAAAGTGTTAATCTCCATCCAGCCTCTGCAGTCATATTAAAATACATCAAAACAAATCAGTACCATTACTACAAATTAAAATAAAAAATAGTCAAGGTTCTAAACTCTGTCTGTTTATGCCACCCTGCCTGTGTGACAATTACTGGATAAGTGTTGTCCCCAGCGAGGGGAAGGAACAGATGGCAGTCTGCTAAAAAGCACACACTGTATATCAATTTATTAATTACTAAATGCAATCTGCTAGACGTTCATCACTAGCTACTTTAGCTATTAAATTTCAGAGGGATTAGGAATTCAAAACTAATTATTTTAATAATAATTAACTTAGCTATATGTATTGCAAGCATGTTATTTCCTTAGCTTGAAAGTCTGAAAAGATTGTGTGCCATCTGTAACTACCATGCCGTCTTTTTAATATGGAAAGCGCAGTTTTCTTAGGTACATAGATAAATTTAAACAAAAATAATAGAAGATTTATGTTATGGGCGTAGTAGGACACTCAGAAATCTTGCTCTTATTAGCTGATTACTAGAGCACAGAACCTGTGTCTTCTAGGGTACTGATTTGTGCCTGAGAAGCTGGCTGGAGTAGTCATCGCCATTTGTTAACTACTCTTTGATGGTGCCTGTGACACACGCTGTTTTCAACACGTCCTTCCAAAGACCTAACTACATCACAAAGTCAACATCACAGCTGCCATTTGCTGTCAGTATCAGAGAAAGGAGCGACTGTCAGCAGCAAGAGCAAAAAAGTCCTTTACTTGGAGACAAGCAGAAAGCAAAGTATTTTTGTCACCAAAACCTTCACCAAAAAACCCACCCAACAAAACAGCTTAGTCTTCAAAAACCTCTCCTGTAAGACCCAGTGTTTCTATCTGCAGTGGCCCTGAATTTCTTCTAATAATGTAGGATGCAATTGTACATCTGCACAGAAATTAGACTGGTGGCTCCAACCAACTTTTCAATTGTCTCATTACTAGGTGGACAATGGCACACCAGGATCCTTTTTAGATTACTGACAAGGACAATGGCTCAGACACAAGACTGAAGTCTTCTGAATCTCATGCAGAGCACTTCACCCAAGTGATAGGACTTCTACAGTACCAGGAGTCCTGAGTGACAGCTCTTTTTCTGAAAAAAAGAGGCAAGACGAGGCAAGAAGCTCACTAATATGACTACTACTTTTTAGACTTTCTTGGCTAGTATCAAGTTGTAAGCTTGAGAAAAAAGCATTCCCCTATTTGGACATAGAGAATACCCTGAAAAAAACCCTGCAAAACCTCATCCTTAGTCACATTCATATGAACCTACCAAAGTTAATCTTCCTGAGGCTACTTTACTGGAGCAGCACAGCTCTTTTCATAGGGAGAACATGGCAGGTTTCACAAGAAATCAAAATTTTAAAGTCTCATCAGAAAAAAACAGAAAATGTTTCATGCTAGCCAGCAATCTGCCTCCTTCACATACACGTGGCAGCCTGAGGATCGTTTTCCTTGCCCAGATCTACCAGCTGTGGAACTACATCCAGCAAGTAATTTGCAACACTATTTAACAACTCTTTCCCAGTTCTGCTTCAAACTCTAACAAACCTGTTTAAACAAAGTGAACCAGGAGCCAGTTCTATGACTATTCTTCAGATGCAAAATGATGCACAGGAGATTACAGAGAGAAGCCCATGTCTTAAATGCAAATCTAGAGGACTCCGCCATCTTCAGCTGTGACCTCAGCTAAGCAAATTTCTTAGGTTTCAGTGCCCACTCTCTGACATTGCTTTCTGAAGGGGTGAAACATAATGGTAGAGTAATGAGGTTTTGAAATGTCTTTAATTTCTGAATTAACAATCCATACTAGTCTGAGAAGTGGCTTCAGGATAACCATTACCACAAATGATCAACAACTTGGTTTCCTAAGTGTAATTTTTATTATGCTAATTGAAGGTTCAGACTTCTGAAATGAGCAAAATGAGTAATTTTATTACAACTCTTTATTAATACTGCGCCGTCAGAGCATAGCAAATGGAAATCACTTATCTGGAATGTCAGAGGGCAACTAGACAATTGTGTAGCCCTTAAAAAATTACACTACTTTATCTCTTTCAGGCATACTGAAAAAATTCTCCCACTCTTAATTATTTTCCTAATACCTAGCACCTTTGAAACAGTAAAAAGTGATTTGGGAGAGGATTTGAATCAGTACTTCCAGTCTTTAGGATTTTTGTGGCACATAACTTCTAAGGCGAAGACATCTGAAATAGTCTTTGAGAGGAAGCAGACTTTTGTGGGGTTTTCTAAATTGGTTCTAAATCTGCTTTTCTTTTTGTAACGTGAAAATGAACGCATTTAACACAATCCGGTTTGGGAGTAGGAGGGAAAATCTGCATCAAGTCAGGTTTCAGAATCATTAATGAGCTCGTTCTGCGTCTGGAAAAATGAAAGAACAGCATGAACCACTAGCACAAACCTTAGCCGCACGTGAGGCACGCAGCTCTTTTCAGCAGTGGAGGCTGTCGCAGGCAGAGCTACAGCAACTGAGGAGCACAGCTCAGATGCTTTCTCAGTACTTCCCTTACAGTTAAAAATCTACCGGCAAACAGAACATCCCCTGCACAGCCATTGGGATGCTTCCTGAGCACATACAAGCAGCTGCACTCACCCATTCTGTGCATGCAAGCACCACTGGTGCATACACAATCAAACTAATTGTGTGTTTAAGAAACATAGCAAACACTGATTCTGTGATTACCATCTGGAACTGTAAATCCTAGAAAGAAAACACAAATCTCGAAGCTAGCGTTCTTGCTCACTTGCCAGCTCTCTCACACTTCTTGCCACTTCCATTGCTGCTCCCTCATACCTAGGAGCGGTGGCTGTATCTAACCCACAGGTCACAGAAGCAGTTTGCTTCCCATCGGTGCTCCCTTAGCCAAGGGTAGGATATTCAGCTATCAGGCCTGGGCGATTGTTATATCTCAGCACATCCTGGCTTCCTTCAAAAGAAAATGGGGACAGACTGGGCCAGGAAGGAGCTGTGCTCCCATCAGCCCCATAGCTGGAACAACCAGGGAGGCAGGACTATGCTGTGCAGCAGGGGGCACCTCTACCGTGCCGGTCACTCTCTGCCTGGGTTCCTGCCCTTTCTTCTTGCTGGATCCCAAGCAATGCATTTCCATCCTCAACAGGTTCAGCGTTCTTTTAGAAGTTTAGGTATAATTCTAAATGCCCTTAACTTGGAATAAGTCTTTAATGTTTTTAATGTCTCCTCGTAATACTTTTATAGATACTTGAGTAATGGAACAAGAAAAAAATTCCAGTTAGAAAAACAAGTATAAAAATATCCTTAATTTGTTGACCAGAACACTCTTCAGTGATCAAAGCAACTGTGCGTTCCATCTTTGAAGGATTGTTTTCAGACACACAAAATGACTCAACATGCTGAAGACTAGCCAGCTTTTCTGCAGAAGTATTACCCAACACCCAGTTAGGTGAGGAAGGGGGATGGGGACAGTGCTAATTCCACGTGTCACAAATAGCCTGGACGTACCCAAAAACTGAAAAAGCGCTAAGCAGGACTTTCAACCTCTTGTTGTTTAAAGGTTTTTTTTTCTATCTAATTAAGAACTAAACCAAACTGTTTTCATACAAAATCAGAGCATACGAAAACTTCAGTTGACCAAAAGGAACTCAGAGAAAGCCAAATAAATGAAGGGCTAATACCGCAAAACTGCTGGAGCAGGCAGCTGGGTACATTGTCCCTTCTTTACTCAATACCCAGGCAGTGCAGGCACTTCCCTGAGGCCAAGGGACCCAGTTTCCATTCTGTCTGCCTGATGTAAACTGAACCTACATATTCTGCCTCCCAAGACAATGCACTAACTACTGCTATAAGGTAGTGTGGAGGGAACACCAAACCTCCTCAAACGATGTCATTCTACTTTGCATAAATTATTAAAATTCATTGGCACGATGTGCCCCAGCTAACAAAGCCCTTCCATAGCAGCAACCTTCCTCCCACTCCCTTTGTCCCAGGCTCAATGAATATTTCAAGTGAGAGCAAAAACAACAGCAATAATAAAGGGAGACCTATTTTACACTTCTCATACCAAGAGACTGGTGGACCTGGGTTCAGCCTCCTGCCCTAAATCAAGCAAAGAGCATATTTGAATGTGGACCTTTCACCTCTTCAGTGGGCTGCCTAGCCAACAAACCACAGCATATTCGGGCATACTTTCATCCTTTCGACTGTTAGAGATGCAAATTTGTTAACAGGCTGAGAAAGGAGAAGCAAACAATCTCAGAAAATAGAGCTTCAGAAAAAAAAGAAGTCACCAATAAGGTGATGCAGGAGCAGAAAGTTGCTTCTTCAGACACTGCTCCAAGAAGAAACAGAGGTGGGAATGGCCATGTTCTAGCAGCAGCCCAGGAATGTACTGACAGCATTTTATTAGAGGGGAGGGAAATGCCCTCTATAGCGTTCAGCTGCATGGTGAGGATGTTGACGGTGTTTCATAAAGGCACATTTTCACACAGCCAAGCAAATTTCCAACATTTCAAAACTCAGCCCCAACAGTACGAACTGTAACACTTAACATAAGCAAAGCCTGAAAGCAAAATGGATTTTCATGTCTGAACACATTTATAATCTCACATTTTCTCATTCTACACGCGTTCTTGCTAGCACCATCAAAGACAGAATTAAGATAAAATTACTTCTTGTTGTTGTTCAAAGATTTGAACAATTCTACTAGTACCAGCTGTGCTACAACCCCTCTTTGGACACACCGCTCTGGACAGAAACGCAGGAAACATTTGATTAAAAACAGATGCCATACTGCAATAATATGGCAATGTCTGACCAATGATAAAGTAATAACTACATGTTGAAGACACTAAAGAAAGGAATGCAAGAGAAGAAATAGTTAAGGTGAATGGACATCTCCATAAGCAAAACACCGGTGAAATCGGAATCTAAATATTACACTATGTTGCAGGCAACAGATAAGAAATTATATGGAACAAATCTGAAGCAACAGTATGTTTAGATGCACACTACAACTTATTCCCATATAAATACTGTTCTGAGTTGGTCAGAGAACATGGAAATGTTAAAGCTTATATTTAAGTTGTTGTGTTTTGCCTTAATTCATGTGGAATACAGCAGCCATATACATAAAGCTCACACACACACACACACAGAGTAAAAGAGGAAGATCAAAGGAAATATAACTGAGGTCTGCTACTCACCTCCTTCTCCTGACCCAGAACCATTATCTGAAAGAGAGGGGAAGAAAACATTAAAAGAAAATAGTGCTCCAGGAGCAGCTGTTTATTCAGGCTCTTGTAACTAAAACATGACGCAGGTGTTGGGTTTCATGAGCCACGTGTAAAAACAAACATCCCACATAAAGCCAGGCACCTCTTAATACAGTTGGTCCATGCTTCTGTGCCCGACTGTCTCTTTTGCCTGTCAAGACATTTTTACTCAAGGAGTAGCACCGTTCAATACTGAAAACTTTTAACCGCTTGGTTTGTTTCCTTTGAACCGTCAGAGATGCAAAGTCGCGAAATCCAACTGTGATTCAGAGGACATAGTCTGATTTTGGGAATTATTTTTTTAATTCATCCTCTGGCCCTGGGAGTGGTAGATGAAGAACAGCACATACATCACCTGACTGCAGAAATACCTACAGAAGACCAGTCCTCGAAGTAGAGTTGGCTTAAAGCACTGTACAACAAAATAGCTGTTCTCAGATGAGTCAATCGCTTTGTATAAGAGTCCTCTAACAGCGTCGTTATTTCACTGACATTACACTGACTGGATTATCATCTGGTGAGTGACAGCTTGTGGCTGCATTCCCTCTGCATTAGCAGGTTCAAGTGTCAACATGAAGTTGAGTTTCTTCACCATCCCAGGCCAACTAACTCTACTCCAGAGCACTATGGAGCTGCCTAAGCACTGTGAATGGGAACGTGCATCCCACTGTGCTGTGCTCTGCACAGTGCCCTCAGACAGCAGAGCAGCAAAGACAAGTACTTTGAGCCACAAACCTCCCTTGGTCTTGCTCAAAGGAGGTGGAGAGGAGAGGATGGGATAGCAACTACCGCCAGCGCATTACTCCTCACCTCTCTGGAAGAGGAAAGAAGCAGAGCACACACTCTGCTCATTCCACACCTCTCCTTTCAAGCTTACTTTGGTAATGGAGAAGGCAGCTGAATTTATTTCCACATGTGGTTCTTACTTCCACATGTGAGCTCATTGTTCACATTAAAGGAAAACTCAAACCCTCTGTTTGCCCAGCTCCCTGCCCCTTGTCTTTAAGCAGCTGTATTTCTAAGAATAATTCCCTCCAGTACGTGGATGAAAGCACAAAATTCCACATTAGTGGGTCACTTTCGCACATTAAAAATAACCTCCTGCCACGTGGAGTACCAGAAACAGAGGCGGTTTTTCCTCTGCCTAAATTTTATTTTCATTCCTCCCAGAGCACTATGCTGTGTTGAGTGGATTGAGCTTATTACCTCACAGAAACAAACCAAAAAACCAGAAGGGCTCTTGTTCCATCAATAGTGACCCACTTCACTGGCAAAGCAGACAATCCCATGCAGAATGTAGTTATCAAGTTACTGAGAAATATGCTGTGTGGTGTGGACGCTGAGTATATTTTACTCCTATGAGGTAGGTAGGTATGTAGTCCTACTTGTAGTAGTGAAACTACTCAAGCTGTTCTGGAGGAGAGAAGACTGATGTGCAAACAGAAGCAAGTTCAGCATGTGATTCATAGAAAAAACAAGGGCTAAACAGTCTCAAGGAGACTTGACTTTTCCCATGTTTTTATTTCTAGCTCTCGCTTTCCAGCTGCTTCCCTCTGCACATGTTCAGCCCTGAGGTGAGAAACGTCGCACAAGGGGCTCCAGTTATCCACACAAGCGTGTGTGCTGTGCGTCAGGGGAGGTACCATCACACCCAGAGTACCAGCTGCAGATCTCAAGATATCATGGGCAAAAAAAAAAGTGCCATCCTCTAGAACACTGCATCATTTTCAACTTTTCACTGAGAGCCTGTGAGTCCCCTCTGAGCCTGGGAGCTGTGCTAGGACTCTTGTCTCCAGGGTAACCATGCTCAACTAAGCCGGTGTTCCTGCTTTTTTCTAAGCCTTGGCTAGATTTTCCCAAGCAGCTGCTGGTCAAAAAAGTAGTATTTTTTGCAAGCTTACTTGGACAAGCAGACCTGCTCTCTTCAGGCCCTTAACCTACTCAGGATTTCTAGAAGTGGCCTCTAAGCACCAAGACCTGTCAAGAAAGATGCTCAGAGACGTGAGGAAGCTGGACAGAAATAACATCTCCCTCAGCCACAGGTCACCAATTACAGAGTCAGTGACTGACCTCTCTCTGTACTTAAGCTACCCTCTGCACTTAAGCCCACATATGCTTGTAAAAATATGCTTATATACAAATTTACAGGCTTATGTTGGAAGCTGCCTTTCTTTTTTTTCCTCCTCTGGATAAAACACATAAAGCAGCACTTGGATCAGACACAGCATCTGAATGCTCTAAGCATGAAACCACAGTAAGAACACTTTTGGTTGTTCTCTCTGATTAGGAGATATTTCTATACTATGGGCTACCCTCTCCAAATCAGCCCCCAGCTTCTCTTGTGCAGGAGCAATGGCTTTTTTACTCAAACTAGCATGAAAACTGAAGGCAGAAATACCTGCTCCAGTTAGGGGAACAGCTCCAAACTGCTAAGTACAAACAGTCCGCTGACTAACTTTTATCAAGCACTTGATTCACATCAGGCAGGTGATCCAGCAGGCACCTTTGGAGCAAACCTACCTGATCCTGCTCAGGAGAGACAGGCAAATAAATACCAAAACCCAGCACCTTCTCACCTCTGTGCCCCAAACAGGCCAGCAGCTATTCAGTCATGGGCAGAACAGAATACCCATGGACAAACTGAAGCTAAAACCGTACACTCATCTCCAGGAAACAGAGACAAAAAGTATGCCCTTGCAGAATTTTGGTATTGCAAGGCTTAGCTGACAGCTGAGAAAGGATTTCCAGCATCTGAACTTTGGCACCCAAGTGTTATTATACTTTTTATACCCAAGCCCTGGATTTTCCCCTAAAGCTTCTGGGATATAGCTGTGGGGTTTGTAGTACAAAGTCAGTACCTGCCACATATCTGCTTTAAGCTGAAACTTGTCTTCCCACAGCAGCAGTTCAGAAACTACACTGAGCAAGTTCTGGACTATGTTGACTCTTTTATGTGCCTGAGTTACCAAACTCACAAAACAAAGCTGGAAGAGAGAAGTTTCCCACCTGCCCCGACTGCCAGGTTAGCAGCACTAATTTGCAGTCCTCTGCAGGGGGGCAGGGTAACCCTCTGCAGGTTGACCCTTCACACACAAGGGTGTCTGTAAGTCCAGACTGCAGAAAATTATCAAAAACTTACTACCAAGACCTCACTTGGCGGTGACACTGCAGCGAGAGCACTGCCGCGTTTCAGCGTCCCCCTTTCCTCAGCACACCACACTTCTCCGCCAGCTCTTGCAGTACCAGCTCAGTGTTTCAGAAGAGATCTCTGAACTTGGCACAGGCCATTTTAAGCCATCAGCCAGCAGAAAAGCCAAAGCAAGCTACAGCTTCCCACTGCTAACAGAATCAGTGAAGGAGCAGCCAGCTCAGACACCCCATGCTCCCAGCAGCTGCCCCAAGCTCCCTTCTCCTGCTGGGTTTGTAGCCCTGCCCTCCAGAAGCAACCTGCTAGCAATTCCCATTGATTTTGATATGCCAGCAGGAGTTTGAGGGAGAAATGCTGACAAGCCTAGCTGCCAGCAGCTGCAAAGCCTCTGGCTGCTGGAGACAGGCTTTTAACCTCTGCAGTGCCAGGCTGTGTGTAGGAAATACCCACTTGTCCTGGGGATGCTTAGCCTGGAGGAAAGGAGGCTGAGGGGAGACCTTATCGTTTTCTACAACTTCCTGAAAGGAGGTTGTATGGAGGTGGGGGTTGGTCTCTTCTCATGAAGTAACAAGTGAAAGGACAAGAGGAAATGGCCTCAAGTTGCACCAGAGGAAGTTTAGGTCAGACATTAGGAAAAATTTCTTCAATGAAAGGGTCATGAGATCTTGGATCTTGGAGGAGGCTGAATCACCATCCCTGGGTATGTTTAAAAGTTGTGTTGATCTAGAGCTTGGGGACAGGGTTTAATGGTGATCTGGGTACAGTTGGGTTAATACTTGGAGTCGATGATCTTAAAGTGTCTTTTCCAACCTAAACAATTCTAGGATGCTATGTCTGGGTGAGCCTGTTCGCTTCCAAACATCTCCTACTTACAGAACAGCGCTGTCACAAAACTTACTCAGTCTGGACTGGGAAGCTCCTGTACTGCACCAAATGTGGGAGTAAAGACCTCAGTCAGCTCTCTGAACTGATGAATATTTTATAGAAGGTTTTCAGGTTTGTTAGGATATTCTTGTGAGAGCATAAGGACTTATTTTCACACATTCTTAACCTAGGAGTGAGTGCCCATAATTTCTTCTTTAACAAACTCAACAGGATTAAATCAAGTTTATTGTACTTCTCTCAGGACAATACAAACCTTTAATTTTGTTTCACTGCAATTACCTTGCAAAATAACCCCACATTTACTGTAAAATCCTGGGTGCTCAAATTCAGGGTGAGAGTTTGATTACTTCAGACTGAAGGACACTAAGTTAAAGCCGTTCCTGAGAGAGTAATTCCTTAAGTTTAACAGAGATCTAGTCCTTGTTTCCAGTTCTGCAAATAGCTCTTTTGTTTTTTTAATTACTCTAAAAATCCCAAGAGAAAGCAATGGACTGTGTCTTCCAAATACATACAGTAGACTGTGAAGCTGTAAGAGCAATATCTCAAGTACTACGTCATGTGTGGTTATATTTTTATGTGCATATGATATAGATCTGGCAGCAGTCAAAATAGTGGCTCCATGTGTGGGCTAAGAGGAACATACATTTCCAGAAGTGAATTGTAAAGGTCTATTTCTTGTTTACTAAATTTATTTAGTTTAAACTAATAAAAGACAATAAATTCAACAACAAAAGGAGGCAGAAAAAAAAAATCAAGGAATTTGGTGACACTTCTCAGTGCTCTGAATACCTCATCACAGTTTCTTCTTGGTTCCTTAGATCTGTTTAGCAAGACAGCTGAGGATCACTTTCAGCAGATGATGGCATAAGATGGATGAATGTCACCCTTTTGAACTAATCAAGGCTTCAGGTCAGCAGCAAAACCACTAGTGCTATGAATTTGGCAAGAGTCCTAGTGTAGATATAGTGTACTGCTCTGTCTGGCAGGTCCTATCTCTGCATTTAATTGGGGACTAAATCAGTGAACTGATAAGAAATACTTTTTTTAAAAAAAACGAGATTGGGACAGTGATCACAACATAATCACACAGAGCAAGAAGCTGTGGAAGATGGGAAGTACTATTAGCACGGGATTTGCTATGCAGACCTGTTCATCTCCATCCATTGTAGACCAGATGATTCCTTTACGAATGCAAAAGGTTGGGTTAGTTGTAGACTGGACCTGTATGCAGTTTGATTTTCTCAGTTTCTCTGTATGTTGCAACATGGGCTACCTGCACTGTCTAACTCACCCAGACCCTCATTGTCCACACGTTATGCCAGGAGTAATTAGGCCACGCTGCATGTAAATAAGGCAGCTCTGGACTGGCAGCAGCAAGGACTAGGTGCACAGCCTACGTATTTACCTTAATTTCCAGCTAGGATGATGTAGCTACCTGTGAGCTCCAGCTGCTACCTCTAAATTGTCACTGATAACTAGAGTAGCCAACATAAAGCTGGCTAGCAGTGTGCCCCTGACCTTTTGTAAACCTTTTGACGAATAACAAGCTCCTCTACACATACAACTGAAGCATTAACTATTTTCTCAGATGAAGTATGTCTACTTTTAATGTTTATTTATTAATCTGCTGGCCTAAAGATTTCTCTGTAAAAATATTCGATTGCTAATGAAAACTTAGACTTTTCACATTATTTCATTCTATGAAAAGAATGAAAATTAAAAACTCTGGAATTAAGGACAAAACCAAAGACCTAACCATATAATATCATTCATTAGTGACACAAAATGATGTTTCACATACCAGAATAACAAGGTCCTCTTGATACCACTGTTATCTCTTTCTGATGCTTGCAAGCAGCTCTCCTGAGGAAGCATTCGTTTTGGTAAGTGTCTCCGTTTGACCCACAAACAGGAATATAATTTGTGTGACACTGGAAAAGAGATTATAAAGTTCCTCAGTCATACAAGATCATGCGATAAATCTCAGCTGCATATTCATATAAGGAAGATAGTTGTGTACATATGAATTACTAGCAGCAACTTACAACCCTGTTCACTAAAGAAAGATTCAAAATATATTGGCTTCTCGACATTGTTAGGTTTATTCCTCCTGGGTCACTGAAATAATAGTTCAGCTCCATATGGGCAGAACATAGGAATTCAGTAGGAAAGATGAAATGAACAAAATCACTGTGGTGGGACTTGGTAATCGCTAGAGGGAATATGACAAGCATCTAGAAGTATTTGAAGGATAAACATTGAGGAAGGAGAAAACTTCTTCAAGATAGTACAAGAATGCATGACTAGACACAGGGGGATCAAACTGAGCAACGGAGATGAACAGTGCTTTAAAGGAGATTTGCTGATCTTTTTGGTCATAGAATCTTTCAAAGGAGAGAGAAAACAATCACTATCCCCATTAAATTAATGAGTATCATTAACCTGTTTTACTTGGTCAACAACTATAATAATGCTTTTGTATTTCTATACCTAAAATATTTAAACTCACAGCCAGTAGCACTGATACATTTAATAAAAACAAAAGAATAAAAGAAAATTTATCACTCAGAATGGCTTTGGCAGGAGCAGCCTACATTTTGCTGTTTTCTCACATTCTAAGAAAGATGGATTATATGCCCTCTGTACATACACTGCAATAAAATACTGGGAAAGACACTTGAGACCACCAGTCTGCCTAACACCTGCAAGTGCTGCACTGATCCCTAGAGATCTCCTGAACTAGAGATCCAAACCTCACTTCAGTGCAAGGAAAAGGAGGCAGCTCCTCTTGGCAACTGTATATTCAGATTCATTTTGCATCTTCAAAATCCCAATGGAGACAAATGAATAAGAAGCAATGAACAAATACACAGGGTAGCCACTAAGTTTCTTAACCATATAAAGTGTATGATTCGACTGGTATTATTCACTCGCTCAGCGAGTGGAAGCTACGACAGAAATAGCAACATTAGTTAATGTCCTGGTTTGAGTTAGAACTAATTATTTAATGAACTGTAACAAGGGCAAGTGTAGAGTCTGGCATCTGGGCAAGAGCAACTCTGCCCTAGTGAGACCGCATCTGGAATATTGTGTTCAGTTCTGGGCCCCTCAGTTCAAGGACTCGGAACTGCTGGAGAGAGTCCAGCACAGAGCCATTAAGATGATGGAGTGGAACACCTCCCTTACGAGGAAAGGATGAGGAAGCTGGGTCTCTTTAGCTTGGAGGAGACTGAGGGGTGACCTCATTAATGTCTATAAATATGTGAGGGGTGGGTGTCA
>JAOXOE010028719.1:0-15643 GCA_028565055.1 Phoeniculus purpureus
ACCTGACTGCTTTGGTTTCCTTTCCCCTTAAAACCTGGGAGCAAAGCAGTTTTCTTAGTTTCAACCCGTTACACCTGTGCACAGTCAAGAAGGATGTGACTTCTAGGTAATATCCTTTAGATAATGGGAGACTGACATTATATGGCAACCTAGCTCTCTTCTCCCTGCTAAACCCTTCTGTCTCTCCTGGTGTATCACATGTTCCAACCTCTGCAGCATCCCAGGCGTTCTGCACTGGACTTTTTCTGGGTTGTTGGCATCTGTCTGGTACTGGCGACTCAAAACTGGGTCCTGTATCCTAGATGAGATATCTGATGTGCCAAACAGAGGGAAATAATTACTTCCCTCAGCCTGCTGGCTGTGCTCTTGGAAACACAGTCCTCTATATGCTTAGCCTTAATCTCTGCAACAGCAGTGACAAACCACTACAGAGAAGTAAAGAAGCCTAGAACTCCTGGCAGTATGAACACCTGCAGTTGAGTGAATGCCAGAAACCTAGGGATGAGAAAAAACTATGTTTTTAATACCAAACTCTATGGGGGAACACTGCAGCTGGATTATTTGCTGAAGCACAGGGCTCTGATGACTTTACCAATGAGTTTCTACTTCACTGCACTGAAGGATGGTGGGTACTGACTGGGAATGTGGGTCTCATCCCCCAAGGCCTGAAAATCAATTATAACATTGAGCATTTGGGTCTTCCAGGATACATCCCTTGGCAGTGACAGGAATTCCAGCCCTGCAGCACGCACCAGGGATGAGCATTCTTGCAGCAATGGAGTGGTGCAGCATGGTGGAAAGCAGCACACTTGCAGTCTTCTTGGTTCTGCGTCTGGGTGAGTCCTCAGCTCAGCAAACCTTTCTAGTTCTTACAGCCTTTCCACAAGCCTCACAATATCTGGGGTGCTTTTAGGCTCTTCCTATTTGTAAGTATAAAAACCTCATGGTTTAGAGCAAGCTCATTCCCACCGTGAAGCTGCGACAGCTGCCCAACAGCTCTCCACAGGGCCATGTATTGGAGTTTAGGACAGGGGGACTAGAAGCTGAGAGGCTTGTCCTGTTATTTCAGAGGCAGCACAGACAGAAGAAGCTTTGGGACTCTGGCCATCCCCAGCTGGCCTGTTGAGCCTGCCAGCTGAAACCAGGATGTCTGGAATATCATCAGGTTTGAAGAGCTGCTCTGCAGAGATGCAGGACTAGGATTCCTGTGAGAGCCACTGGTGAGCACAGGGTGGAAAATACCACCCTTCATAGCGCCTCCAGCTGCCTGGGCTTACCCGAGTGTTTCTCATCATATATTTACCCTTACAGTTTTGATGCTATTGGCTTGCTTAGTTTCACTGCTAATGAGATCAGGTTTGGTGGACTTTTTAGTGGTCATTTTCCAAGAAAGGAAGGTGACTGAATAAGGCCAAGTCTGTGTTTTGCAGATACACAGCTTTGATTACTTTGGTTGCAGAGGAAAGATGGGAGATCTTTTATGCACCCTTGAGCCAAAAGCAAAGCAGAAGATACAAACTCTTACTAGTAACATTTATAATTTCACAGTTTAAGGCAAAGCCATCATTTTCTGTAGTCCAGTGTGCTATTAAGGACCTGTCTTAGCAGTAGGCTTGGTACAGTTAGGTTAATGGTTGGACTCAATGATCTTAAAGGTCTTTTCCAACCTAAATGATTCTATGATTCTATCATTACTGAAAATAAATCTGATTAGCAGTGTTGCGAAACACCTGTGCTCCTGGAGGAATATGTAGCTTGCAGAAAAGCCTCAACAAACTCATGTAAACGTTCTATTTTGCACCACTGTGGCACTCTAGTACCAGCGTCACCTGGGGGACCTGCAGGTTCAGCAGCCCTGAATGCCTAACAGCGGTGAGGCAGAAGACCGCAACTCACCTGTTCTCAATCATACCTCTGGCAACTCCATCTCCCTTGAATGGTGTCCTGCAGAAATATGCTTTACAGTGAAGGAAAGCAAGTGTTTCTTCCAAGGAACTGCTCTTGATGCTTCATCAACATTATACACGCTGCTTCTTTTACTGTCACAGAGGCCTCACCCCAAGAACGGGAACTTGTCTTCTTTCTTTCTCTTTTCTTTCATTTTCCTGGGCCTCTAGTCTTGATCCATGCAAAAACTGGAAGAAGGGCTCAGCAAATTTGCTAGTAAAACCTCAAGTCTGTGTCCAGTTTTGGGCCCCTCACTATAATACGGACATTGAAGGGCTGAAGAGGGGACAGAGATGGCTACCAAGCCAATAAAGGATTTGCAACAGGTGTCATATGAGGAATGGCTGAGGCAGATGGGGCTGCTTAGCCTGGAGGATATTGAGGAGAGACCTTCTTGCTCTCTACAACTACTTGACAGGAGGTTGTAGAGAGGCAGGAGTTGGTTTATTCTCCATAGTGGCCAGTGATACTATGAGGGGAAATGGCTTTAAGCTGCTCCAGGGGAGGTTCAGGTTGGCTGTTAGGAAGAATTTCTTTCCTGAAAGGGTTGTCAGGCACTAGAACAGCCTGCCCAGGGAGGGGGTTGAGTCTTGAGGACTCAACTCTCAGAGAAAGGTAGATATTTTGTTGGAGGACAGGGTTTAGTGATGTTTATAGGGCTAGGAAATGGGCTTGATCTTGAAGGTCTCTTCCAGCCAAAACTGTTCTGTGATTCTATGATTCTAAGCCTTAGCTAGGGAATAAGGAGTGCTGGCATATGTGGTCCAGTCTTTGTTGCCAGTACGTCAATGAAATCTTGCTTTGTCTCAGCAAACCTGCTGACATCTCAAAATAATGAATGATAGTGAAAGCCCTACAAACACTGGCATTTTCCCTGTCTCTGTAGGTATGGGAAATTGGTTGGTTGGCGGATTTATTGATTGATTCATTCAGTCTGTGAATGGCTACTTTTTGTCTACATGAGCACGTGTCCTCTTGTGCTGTGTTAAGCACAGATAAGTGTCTGCTTTGGGACATGGCAAATTGTTGCTAGTAAAAGTGAGGGAAACTTGTAAGGTTCTCTTGTTCTCTTTTTTTTTGGGGGGGTTTTTGGGTTTTTTTCTCACCTGCTGCTTCACTAACTACTGTTTCACATTGGTGCACATGCCAACTCCTCATATCCAATTGCTCTGCAGTGTTCACAGATGTCCCTTGAAGCATATCTACAGTCTCAAAAGCATTGCCATTAATGTAACCTCCAGTATTTCTGTCTTCATTGATTGACTGATTGATCAAATGAGAGGAATGAGTGAAAAATTCAGAAATTGAGGATATCTTCCTAGTATCTGGGAAAGGGAAGAGAAAAATCTGCATCTTTCTGGAGGGATGTGGATTATCACTGAGCCACCCTTCAGTCTTTTGTGGTGGGTATTGATTTTCAGGTCTGATCCCAATTATGGCTAAGGAGGCTGAACTACAGACTGGGGTCGCAGGACAGGCAGTGATCCTGAACTGCAGAGGCATACATCGTGATGCACATGTGATCTGGATGTATGATAATACTTACATAAGGAAGTTTAATAAACAACATTTTAAAGGTAAGACTTCTGATTCATCATCCCTTCTCTCTGATGTATGGCTGAGGAACTTCTTCCCTCCTAATCGAGTTTATTTTTTCAAAAGGCAAAGCTACCATGACTGATCGATCTGAGATCAACACTGACAGTAAACAGCTGAAGATAGTGGACTTAAGGCTCTCTGATGCTGGCACCTACACCTGTATATACGACCATGCTACAGTCAGTGTCTCACTGTATGTCTTTGAATGTGAGTGATTAGCTTTTTATCTATGAGGAGGTGATGTGGGAAGGGACCATGGAGATCGGAGAGAAGGCTCTGCTGGGATTCTTTACCCGGCTGCCATTTATTCTGGGCTACCAGAATAAATTAATTTCTCCTCCAGCTCCAAGGCACAAAGTCTCTGTATTCCCTTTGTCATGACATGTGTCTCTCTCACAGGATGAGGAGATAACTTATTGGCTACACTTTTTATTTTTACAGTGATAATTCCTTCAGATGGGCATTTCATGACAAATCAAGTCCCCAGGCTGACTTTAATGCAAAATTCATCACACTCTCCACCTGATCTTGACATCAGGCTGTTTAACAGAAACCATAACACAGTAAGACCAAAACTCATACAAAAGGAGACGCGCCAAAAATACACACTGGAGTTAAACAAACTGGAGGCTACGGACAGTGGGACGTGGATATGTCATATCCATTCAGACTCTCCATTGATTAACCAGAACATCACCTTTGCTGTGAAGGTATTAGGTATGCAACTCACATGCAGGCTCAGGAACCAGTGCTCTTTCTGGTTCATGAGCTGAGCTTTTACTTTGTAGCATCCCAAGCAATCGTGCTCCAAGATTGATTTCCCAGGGTTCCTGGCACTGTAGCTTGAGGATTATTCTGCTATCTGCGCTTTGTTCCACACCTGCTCCCATTTTCTTCTCCAGGTTTGGTGAGGAGAGGATCCTCATCTCCTTGGGGTCTGTTCTTCTCAGCTCTGGTGAGCTTAGATTTGGCTCTTTAAACCTATTATGTTTATCTTTCTTGTGGCTTTTGCCCAAGTGCTTTTTCAGCTGAGCACAGCACACATCTCTCCAGATAAGGGAGGCCATGGGGAAGTGTAGCCATGGCTTCCCCTGCCTATGTATCCCTTGTTCCTTCTGTATTCAGGTTTTCAGAATCCAGATTTTGAAAGAAGATATGCAGCTGTGGAGAGCAACCTCATCTTGTCGTGGTCTCCGAACTTCCAGAAGATACAATGGAAAGCAGGTTTCACAGGACAACTGAATTGGAAACAATGGGAAAACACAACGGCTCATGAGCTACTTGATTTTAACATCTCAGCACGAGGACAGTGGCACAAGACCAAAAAAAGCACCCACTTTCAGTTTGAAATACCTGAGTCTGAAAGGACCATAGAAGTAAAGATCCCCAAAGTTCATTTCAACCACTCTGGGCAGTACCAGTGCCAGCTGGCATACAATGGAAGACACACGAAGAGCAGCATAGAGCTGGTGGTAATGAAAGGTGAGAGGAAGACAAATGAGTCAAGAGATGAGGAGTTGCAGAACCCTGGAAATCATAAATTATGGGTGGATCTGTCTTCCCAGTCTCTCACTGACATATCTGTTTCTTACCTTCACAGTCTCAGCTAACCCTGTGGGACCACTGCTCAGAGGGGCTGAGATGACCTTGATCTGCCAGGTCTCTAATCCACTCCCACCCAATGTACACTTGTGCTGGGAACATATGAATGGGACTAAGATGGACATGAAGAAATCAAAGCAGCATGAAGTAAAGGTGGAGGTGAATGTCAGTGCTGCAGGGCTGTGGAACTGTCACCTCATAGAAGACAATGTCAGGAAGATCAGCCTTAATTACCTTGTGGGTATGGAAATTAACATCACATCCTCACATTCACCCAAAAGCCTTAAAATCCTTTTTGCTTCTGTGTCTGAGTAATTTTCTCCTTCCACAGAGGAAGCTCCTGACTGGATTATCTATACGGTAACTGGAGCAAGTATTGGAGGGAGTGTGCTGGTGTTCGCCCTTGCCTGCCTGTGCATCATTGGTGGCATAAGCTGGCAGCGGAGAAGGGTGAGTTCTCTGGTTCCTGTGAGAGATTAAAAGATGACAGACTCCTCAAACCATAGGAAGAGTCTGATTTTCTGTCTGGGTGCAGGACAGAACAGATAAAAGAGTCAGTCCTTAGACTCAAACAAACAGTTACAGATGAACAATCTGCAGATGTCAGACAGTACTTTAGAGGAAAGCATTTGAAGCATGAAAATATCCAATAATGATTTATCTTTTCTCTTCTGTCAGCAACGGGCAAAAAGGATGGCACGAGCAAGACAATACCTGCTGGAGAACAAGACATGCCGGTGTCAACAGTAAGTGGCAATGAGGGCACCCAGAATGGACAAAGACACTGGTTTCAATACAGGGAAGGTGGAGAGTCAAGTGGGGAGAAAGAGAGTTTGAGCCTGCTTGGTGCTGCAGCTGCATTTCTGGGGTTTCATCTCTTACTCACATGAAGTCACACTTAAGTGTTATGGGCTACACTTAATGAATTTCCTGCTATGCCCAATGCCTGCGGTAGCACTATGCTGGGAAACAGCTGAGTAAAGAAGTCCACCGACAGGTCCAGGCCCTTTTCAAGGGAGTTTCACAGCAGAAAAAGTGTTTCTTCTCAGACCTTTAATCTTTTATGGTATTGGGCATCAGAAGCAGCTGTGAAGAAACACTAACAGCTGTGCGGTCACTGGACCTTGAGAGCTAAAGGCAGTATAAATAACTGCATGAACAAGTTCAGTGAATGTCTAAGTAAAGAAGAACTTTTTGGGCTTTTTTCCAACTAAATCAGGTTGCTCAGAGCCTCATCCAGCCTGACTCTGAATAGTCCAAAGGATGGGGCCTCCACCACCTCTCTGGACAACCTGTTGCAATGTTTCACCTGCCTCACTGTAAAGTACTTCTTTCTTACATCTAACCTGAATCTTCCATCTTTCAGTTTAAAACCATGACCCCTTGTCCTGACACAACAGGCCTTGCTAAAAAGTCCCTCCTCATCTTTCTTTTGGACTCCCTTTAAGTACTGAAAAACTGCAATAAAGTCACCTCAGAGCTGCCTTTTCTGCAGGCTGAACAACCCCAACTTTTGCTGTCTATCCTCATAGCAGAGCTGTTTCAGCCCTCTGATCACTTCTGTGGCCCTGCTTCAAGAGGTTATTGCACTTCTTGTGTTTAGGAGCCCAGAATTGGACTCAGTTCTTCAGGAGGGGTTTCAACAAAGCAGAGTAGAGGGGGAGAATCACTTCCCTTGACCTGCTGGCCACACTTTGCTTGATGCAGCCCAGAATGTGATTGGCCGTCAGGGCTGTGAGGGCAGATTGATTGCTCATGTCTGGCTCTTCATTGACCAGTACCCCAAGTCCTTCTCTGCAGGGCTGCCCTCTATCACATCATCTCCCACCCTGTATTGATATTGAGGATTGCCCTGACCCAGGCATAGGACTTTACACTTGGCCTTGTTGAACGTCATGAAATTCATACTGCCCCACTCCTCCAACTCAGCCAGGTCCCTCTGGATGCCATCCTGTCCCTCTGGCACCGCTCAGCTTGGTGTCATCTGAAACTTGCTGAGGGTGCACTCAATCCCACTGTCTATATCATTGATGAAAGTATTAAACAGCCCTGGTCCCAGTAGGGACTCCTGGGGGACATCACTCAACACCAGTCTCCATCTGGACATTGAGCCATGGTGACAAGTTGGTTAGCATAATGTGTCAAAGTACTCACCTCGTTTTCACATACTTTTCATCAAGGTTAAAAAATAATTGTTCTAAGAAGAGGACGAAGCCCACACAGCTACATCTGAACTAGATAAATCTGTGCAGTACAAGTGCTGATACAGTTGTTATCTCTCCTTGCCAAGTATGCAACTCAGCACAACTGAAACCCAAACTGCAGCCTTGTGGATGCACCAGTAACTGCCTCCTCAGCTTCAAAGGAGGACAGTCATTCTCAAAACTATGCAAAAACGTGGGGGGATGTTTGGCTTCAAGGCACCTGAGTGATGCCTTTCACCTCTATAGTACTGGTACTCACACAATACTTTTATCCTGCAGCCGGATGAATAAGTAGTATTGCAGCACTGGAGCCGGAAGGACCAATGAAGTCTCTGCCTGCACCCAGACACCTGCCAGACCATAGTGCTCTGTGTATCCATCTCCCTTTCTCCCATTTTGATGCAATTCTTTTTTGCTCCATCATTCTCCCAGTCTAATGGCAGGGAGGGATGTTGCTTGGCTAGGAGCCAATGAACAGGAAAAGAAACCCTTAGGGGTTATGATTGATCCCCAGTTCTATAATGAGAGACACTGAACAGGAGATATAAATATATATGCAGACATGTATGTGCTTGTATTTGCACTTAATTTGACCTTCCTGTGGAACCACTTTTATGTGCTTCTTTTATCTATCTGAGTTACAATAAATTACTTGGGGTTTGGGGTTGCGTTTTTTTTGCATGCTGGATGAATTTTTTTCTGAGGCAATCTTGTCTGGCTCAAACTTACATTTCACCTTTTCCTGGAATCATGATTCTCACTATCTCCCACCTCCCTGGCTGCCACGAGCCTTTCTTAATGCATAAACCCTCTACTCTCCATGAAACACTCGTTTGTCTTTCCTGCGCTGTCTCAGCTCTACAGCACCTCCAGACCAATCCCTCAGCTTGTAGTCTTCACCTCTCCCACAAGAAGCCAGTGTACAACACGAGCAGTGGGATAATTCAGGACTAATTTTGTTGGGAAGGCAGCTCAGGATACCAATAGCTTCTGGAAGTCAGAGCCCGAAGAAGTCATTAGGTGGTCAGTTTGGGAAGTGTGTGACAAAGTTATTTCCCAGGAGATAAAAACAGCCTTGGACTAACAAGCCCATGGATTGCAGAGAACAGACACACTGGAAATGGGTCTCACCAAAATCACTCTGTGGTGGCTCAAGGAGATGGGAAGGGGGAGAGTAAAAGCTCCAGAAAATTTTGCATGGAAGTAAAAGTGTGTTGCAGAGATGCCAGAATGTCCTGAAGAAAAATACTGTTAAAATATGTATACAGAAGCTCTGTGTTTATAGAAGTTACTCTACTGTCTGCTAGTGGTGGATCAAAAAGGCCTTGAGGTCCTACAGCTGTTGCTGGCTGCAGCCAAGGCTTCTTCCTCTGTGCTGGGCTTGCTGGGGAGAGGCAGAGAGGGGAACTGGGCTGTGGGAAGAGGGACCCCCCTGCAGGATGTCCAATGCTGGGGAAGGTGGTTCTGCGTAACAGTCATGCCAGCATCACAGTGTCATGAACAGAGCAAAGTCAGCTGGCAACGTTAGAGACAACACCTGTGAGGTGGGAGAAATCCTCCCACCCCTGGAGTGGGGGGACAGCCCCAAGCAGCTGTGGCAGCAGGTGTGGGCTACCATCGGTGGTGCTCCTCATTTTCACACAAGCAGGAGCGATGAAGGGCTGCCCTAATGCTATTTCCATTCCCATAGCTTGGGCTTGTGCACAAAGAACTGCATGAAGTATGCAAAATCCCTGGTTCATTTCTGGGTGTGTGCAGGTGCTCCTCCTGCTCCTATCCTGTCCCTGAAGTGCCAGAGTACCTTGGGAGCTTGACAACACTCATCACTCTGCTAAATGAGACATAATCAGGGCTTAAGGAGGGGTTGGTTTTGGGGGCTATGTGAGGGAAAATGAGTGCAGAGTCAGTACTGGTTGATAGAATGATCATGACAAGGTGCTTAGCATAGTTCTCTCTACCAAAACCAACACCTGCTCCTTCATTCCAGGCCCTTCTCCTTAAATAATGGCTCCAGTACCCAAATCTGATTCTCTTTCCACTCACATGGGTGTCCTGAGCAGAGGGATTATCCTGTATCTCCAGATGGGACAGAGGCACCCTGGATGAGTGACTGTCATGAGCTCCTCCAGCACTGCAGCCATCTCCAGCAGTTCAGATGCTCACCTGAGGTTCTGGTGGCTGCATCAACCACCTCCATGTGTAAAAACACAAGCCTTGATTTTCTCATTGAGAGGATCAGACTGACAAAAAATAAGTTAATAGGTCCAACATGGCCTCTGGGGCAGGGGCCATCAGACCTGGCCTGTCTGCAAAGAAAAGCATGGGTGACAGAACACCCACACCAGTGGCTTGGAGAACACAGAGATGCCCATACCACCTGATGGCACTGCCTGCAGCTGTTGAAGCCACGAGGCAGCACATCTGCCCCAGCACAGCCCTGACCTCACACTAGCAGCTGACAGTGAAGTCTCCAAGCCAGACTGGCCCTCCCATGGAGCAAGGAGTGGCACTGTGTGGATGTGCAACAACCCCAGTTCTGCTCTCTTCCAAGGGCTGGAAAAGGCACTCTGGGTCTCCACGAGCAACCAATGGCTGTGTCCCCATTCACAGCTGGGATTGACCTGCAAGGCATGGCCAAGCTCACACCCTCACAACAGATGCAGAAGGACTCTCCATCTGTTTCCAGGTGGCCTCCCTGGCATTAAGTGGACATGATGGTGCCACTGAGATGCCTGTAAGTGCACAGCTGTATCCACAGGATGTATAGCTTCCAGATTTCCCATCTGGATGGGCATAACAAAAACAAGAAGCTTTCCTCAAGTGCACGCTTCTTCAGTAGGACTCCTGATCTCAGCAGTCCTGACCCTGCCCAGCCCTACTCCAGCAAGCACAAGCCACTCTACACTCCTATCTCCTTTTTTGGCAGCTCCCCAGTCTGGATCTCTTCACCTGATGACCTTGTTTGCTCTCTAGATGCACAGACTGCCTTGATTGAGAGAAAAGTCATCCAACAGAGCAAGTCCTAGATGGGCTTTGCTTTCCATCTGAGTGCAAAACTGAAGGCCTCACTGAGGTACAGTACAGAGGTGGAGGGTCAGACCAGAACAGAACAAGCTGGCACAAGAAGTAAGGGTTGATGTAGATGTACCTGAGGAGTCTCCAGCTGGACTAGACTGTAGCCACTTTCTGCCCAGACCTGGGCTACACTCATACACCAACACTGTCCCTTTCTGACACCACACACTGTCTTCACAGCCCATGTGGCTGGTAACACTGCGGCAACACTGCTCCAATGCAGCACTGAAGAGAAAGATGAAAAGCCAGGTATTCCTATCAGATCACTTTTGTGTGGACTCTTCCTTGTTGCATCCCAGAGCTGTGCTGCTTGTATCCTGGTCCTCCTTCTCAGGAGGTACCAAGAACTTCTCCCTTTACTAGGTGTGACAAGAGTGTAACCACACTATGCAATGCAAAAACTGCCGCTGCACAACGCAAACCACTGCCACATACAGCTCTACAAAGCAGCAGACACGATGCCAGGCATACTCTATCATGTGGCAACAGCTCATCAGACCGGCCGTGAGATGATGGCAGGACCCAGAAAGGCATACACAGCAATACTTACAGAGCAATGACAGCAGCAGGAGGTCTATACAGTGATGAGGAAACACCGCTGAAAGCAAAAGTTCAGAAAAAAACTGTGAAGTGCTGAAGTGCTGTTTTTCCTTAATGTGCTGGCCTTCCTGATACTAGTGTTCTCTGTGTTTCTTGGCTGCAGAAGGGAAAAAGCACATGCAGCAGTCCTTTGGACCCAATTCCAATGCATGGTCCCCTGTCAGGACCCACAGACCTGCTGCTCCAGCAGACGAAGATGCTTGGACACAGCTGAAGATTTATTGCCTTGTCCATTTCTGCTGAACTAGAAACACGTGGGATGAAATAATCTCAGCCCATAGCCCTACCTCCCAGGCCCCTCCTGCTTCCCAGTTTATTTCTGCTCTTTGAGTGCGACGGGAGGCAGTGATTCGGTGGATGCTGTCAGCCCGGATCTGCCGAGGCACTCCATGTGACTCATGCTCCCTGCGGGCTCTGCAGCAAGGCACTTGCATCCCTCAGCCATCAGAGCCAAACGACCCTACATGTTTCTTCATATGTTCCAAGGTCTAGAAAGGGGGAAACTGTGCAATTCAGACTCATTTCTTTTTACCTTGGGGTGGACGGGGAGGTGGGTAGGAAAGAACAGATTTCTGTCTCCATTTGAGTGGCTCATCAGCCTAATGCAGCTGCAGAGATAGCAGCTTCCATCCGTGATTCTCAGAGGTGAGGGTACAGCAGGAGTAACAGACCCTGCTCAGCTGTGGGCCAGTTCCTTTCTCAGAGTATTCACAAGTGTGTGATTTACTAGGAGGGACCCCAGGGTTCAGTAGTGCACTCACGTCTGTGCAACACCTCCAAACTGTGGTGGGCTGCCTTTGTCTCATGCCTGTCAGCATCCTTCCTAAGTAGTCTTTGGCTCTTCTTGGGTTCATTTTCTATCCTGCTTGACTGAACTTTAGAGGTTCTTCCAGCTTCGGAGAATTAGAGAACAGCATAATACGAGGTGTGACAGAGTCTGCCTCTCTGGCAAGGAGTCAAAATTGAAGAGAGGAGAAATCCCAATGCTTTGGCTGGAGTCCAAGTGTCTGTTTCAGGCTCCAGTGCTGGGAAGTCCTTCCTCTGAGCTTGTCATGTGCTGTGTAGAGGTGAGGTCTTGGAGATGAACTGCAGTCACAGTGGTGCTGGCTCTGGGAGGACCACAGCTCCAGAGAGACCACCACACCAGCTGGATTGACAAGGTGAGCCAGATTGCTTCCCTGGCACGGACTAGTTTGATCCAGCATGTCAGCAGTGCTCATGCCTAGTTTTGAACTAAAAAGTTTACAGACTGGAACTCACTGCATTGGGGTATCAGTGGGGTCATGAGGACAGCAGGGATAAAAAAAGGGTCAGTTCCATATAGAAGAGAAGAACATGCAAAGCATTGTGATAGGACAAGGGGCAATGGGTGTAAGCTAGAACATAGGAAGTTCCATATAAACATCAGAAGGAACTGAGGATGATGGAGCCTGGAACAGGCTGCCCATCTCTCCTTCTCTAGAGACATTTAAAACCCACCTGGACATGTTCCTGTGTGATTTGGTCTAGGTGATCCTGCTGTGACAGGGGGATTGGACTAGATGGTTTTTCGAGGTCCCTTCCAATCCCTAATGTTCTGTGATTATGCTGTACAGGTAGGGGTGTGAGGGAAGCAGGACGACATACATACACCTCTGACAAACAGCACGCAGCTTCAAAACAACCACGTATTTAACGATTGTACCCCTGTATGTCCCCAGTATAAGTATTTATCTATGTGACAATTGGGGAAAAAAATCCTCTAGAAGGTGTCCAAAGAAAAGGCATTCAGCTGAAAAAAATCATCTGCAAGTGCAAATCCTAGTTTTCACACTGCAAGCCCTTAACATGTCTGCGTAGCTCAAGACCAGGGTTAGCTGTCTGTCCCCTGACACAAGCTACTAGCATTTGACCATTTAAAAGATGAATTATCCAAGAGATCTCCCTAAATCTTTCCGTACAGCACTAGAAATAGAATCTCAGGTTTGGATATGAGAAATCTACATTGCAGTCACTGTCTTGTTCTGAAGGAATATGCTGACGTATGTGCTTGGCTGAATTCTTGTTGGCCCCTAACCACACCTTGCTCAGAGAGCCAGGAAGGATGCCAGCAAACCTGCATGCAAGCACACTAGCCTTAGCCTCACAAGAGGCTACGTGAGCCATCCTGCAGCTCTGAAGATAGATTTAATTGCATCCATGACCTTCAATGTGCGCAAAGCCTCCAATTGTCACTATCACAGTCCTGCATAAGAGCTGCAAACCAGCTAAGCTCTGTGAAGGGAATTTAGCTCTTCTGTGCATGCATTTGCTTTTCAGAGTCTGGAGATTGTTTCTTGGCTAATGAGCTGTGTTCCTTTAAGAATACAGGGCACCTCTGGGAAGGCCATTTCCCCGGACCTGCAGAGCTGCTGTCCAGAAATAACTGATCTTTACGCAGTGAACTTCTCCAGAAAACATGCTTTGCCCTGGCATTGTAACAGTGATGCTTCTTTGGGACTGCATGCCTTGGGATATTTTAATGAGCTACTTTAGACAGCAGATCACTGGTCAGAGTTCAACCTGGATCTGTAGGAATTAAAAATTGCTCCCAGAAATTATTAATTTTCAAGACCACAATTAAAGATAAAGGAAAAGAAAACAAAGCAGTTAGGTCTTGGCGAGATCGCTGATAGAATTTGCCAGACAATTGATAGTTTAGGGAAAATGGAAAAGGGTTTATTAACTCTATAACCACATACAGAAAAGAAGAACAGGTTAAGCATGTTAGTGCTCACAAACTAGAAACCTAGAAACTAGTTCAAACCATGAAGCAATGCTGGGTGGCAGGATGTCCCTACCTGGGTGGAGCTGAGGCAGGCAGACAGTGCAGAAAGTGCGGGAAGCTTGGTTTGCTGTTTCCCTGAGATAACAAGAGGGTTTATTCACCCACGCAGGCAGGCTAACAACTCATACTAAGGAGACTCAGCTTCTGAATCAGAAGAGGATGGTAATGTGGAAGTTATCACATTAAGTAATTCATACAAATTACACAATTGGAGCCACCAAAAGCTTTGCATTTGTGGATACAGACCTTCTCACTTCAAGGCATAAACCTCCTGCAAATCACAGATGTTGAAAACACTGAGGGGGGCCATAACTGTCCCTTCTCTGGGTCCTGCTGTTGCTGAAACTGACCACTGAGATGAACCTTGGGGCTGTTCCACTGTGGCAGCTCCCGCATGCCAAAGAATAGCCAGAGCATGGCAGCATTGCTGCCACCCACCTGCCTCAAAAATATCTCTTATCACCTGCCTGACACAAAGCCAGATCTATTCTAGTGGTTCCTGATTGTACTTACTGTCTCTAAAACAGGCCCTAGTCACAACAGCTAGTGAGTGCAATGTAAACTGGTCTTGTCTTAGAGATTCTGTTACACCTCTGGAACCACCTTTGCTGCTGCCGCTGGACCCAAGAACCAGCAGTGCCTGTGTCTTTCTTACTCAGGGATCTCTTCTTCCAGGATCACCTCGCCAATATTTTGAATGATGTATGAAATCCTCCTAGTCAGAGCTGAGCAGCTCCTGGATCCACAGAGTCTGTCATTCATCTAGTTGCCAGCTCAGCCCCAACCCACAGGTCCACTCTAGCAAACAGGCTGATTATGCAGGAGTAGGTCTGTAAGAAGAAGACAGCTGATGCTGAGGACTTACCGGCCATGCCATGAATATCTGGGGGCTTACTTTAGACTAACCCTATTCCAGAGCAAAGCTGAGTTCTCATAGTCCTCAGAGCACATTTGCTGCACATCTTGCAGGTCCTTCCACCCTGTTCAAGTTCTCCTGATCCAAATCAAGGTGCTAATGCAGCTGTATCCTAACTGTCCAGAAACATTGGCTCCCCTCCCAGCCTAGTTCTGATCAGATTCTGGCAGACACCAGTTCTTGAAAAGAACACAGACAAGGAAGTTGTTGATGCCTTCACTTCAGCAGTAAGACAGTAGCAGGAAAATGACTTGCCTGTTGTCTTGTAAAGACTTTCTAGCCAGGATTGCTTTCCCAACGGAGGTGACAAAACTGGAGAGGGAGCTTTACCCATGACATGACAAAGCCTTTCCTCTGAGCACTGCTCCTGATCTCTTTCCTTCTCTTCGCCGTTCCCTGTTTGTTGGACTATGCTGCCGGCCGGTGATGGAGGAGGCCATCAAAGCAGCAGAGCACTTGGGCTCAGGCTGGGCAGCAGGTGTCCTGGGCACCGTTCTCCCAAACCAGACCCTGCAGGCTACTTCGTCGCCTCTCTGCCTCTCCTCCGTGCCAGCAACCGCCATCCCGACACCTCTCATGGCCGGGCCGCCTCCTCACAACCTCTTCGCTGGGAACAGGAGCCCGGCAGCCTCCTTCTCTCGCAGCCCCCGTGGGCCAGGGCCGATGCGCAGAGGGGCCCGGCGGCAGCAGCAGTCCCCGCGGCCGGGCCCCAGCCAACACCCCCCCGGGAGCCGCCCGTCCTGACACCCTACTCCCGCCGGCACCGCCGGGGCGGCGACTCCCGCGCCCGTCCGTCCGTCCCGCCCCTTTGGCTGCTCGGCCCGGCGGAGCTCCTGCCGCCACCGCCGTCTCCCGCCGTCGCTCCCCGCCCCTCACCCCTCGCCGTCGCCCCGC
>JAOXOE010028720.1:0-15642 GCA_028565055.1 Phoeniculus purpureus
GAGACCTGACTGCTTTGGTTTCCTTTCCCCTTAAAACCTGGGAGCAAAGCAGTTTCTTGGTTTCAACCCGTTACAATGTCCTCTTCAGAGACAGAGCTACAGTTAAACTTTACATAGTCACCATGTTCTAATATTCCCAAGCTGTAAATAGGTGTCTTAAATGTACAAGATCCTTCAATTTTGCTAGCTTCTCTAAAGAATTTGAAAAGCACCCTAAAAATAGCTTCTCTTATTTTAAAATAACGTGAATCTGGTCTGTTCTACTTCAGCTTTCCTGTACAGAAGCAGTTATTAGGAGAATGTGAGAATGCATGTAATTAATTTGAAGTGCTCATAATTTAATGGAGTTGGAGCCTGGGGTACTGAACTTTGAACTAACTCATCATGCCAGAATAAGATCTTGGAGTTGTGCTAGACATATGAAATACCAACCAAATGATCAGTATTTATCATATAAATAATAGAGAAGTTATCAAGAACCAAGCTGAGAATATAAATCCATTGCAATGCTTTTATGTGTGCAGTTTTGATATTTCCATCTCAAAAAGATTGTGGCAGAACTAGAGACTTAAGGTGTGGGATGGCTTATGTATGGGAGACAGTATTCAACGTGGAAAAGATGGGGATGTGGTTTGAATTGGGTTGGTAGGAGCAGGAGAGGTTTGCAGAAATCTGGGTGTACAAAAACTAAATGGAGAGCTGATTGTCGCCTGTAGTATGAGAGTTGAGAGCATCAACAGAAGTGGCTGTGAGAAACAATAAAATATGGAGCTCTGGCAACAGAACATTGTAGATATTAGATGTTGGTGGGATTACAAGAGCATTGGACAAATTTATGAAAGGGCAACCCATCATAGGTCATTATATAAAACAGAAATCACTTCTGGCTTAGAAGGTCCCTGAGCACAAGTTGTATGAATGGCCTTTCTTAAATTCTTCACTGACCACTGGGTTCCGACTCATTTTAGACAAATTGTAGGGTTCTGTGCATTTTCCCTGACCCAGTAAGGTTGCTTCTGTGATTGGTGCATTTCTTCAGAAGTATTGCCAAAAAGAGAAAGATGGGTAGTAGCTCCACAGTCTAATATAGCTGTTGGACTGTGGCTACAGTAATAAAAGTCTATGGTTACATTCCATCTCATGGCTTTTTTTGTCTCCAGACTAAATGAGCCCAGTAGTCTTAATCTGTCTTCACCTGTTGTATGGTCTAGCACTCTGTTTTAGTATCCTTTCATAAATGTGCTGGTATCCCAGATGGAGGGCTGAAGCTAGACATTATATTCCGGATGTGGGCGCAAAATTCTTGTGTAGAGGAGACTAATCTCTTTCTCTGATTCTCCTGTGTGATCCCGTGGTCAGCACAGTTTGTCACTGCATTACTGCCTCTCGTTCAGCATGTCTGTCAGGGTTCCCAGGTTCTTTATTTGGGGTTGCCAACCAGATGGTTTATCCTCGTCTTGTTGATGTATGGGGCTATGTGGAGGCTTGTGGCAAACCATTTCTCTGACTGTATTGAGATAGTATTAAAAACAACTCTGCAGGGTGGTGCATTGATTGTCCTCAGTCACCTCCTATTTGGTGGCATCTACAGTCTTCTTCTGTCCCATAGTCCCAGCTGTTGATGAACGGAGTGAACCATATCTAGCTTTACGGAGTGCCACTCATAACTGTCTGCTGAGTAAGTGTGGAATCATTAACTGTGAGCTCTGCTTTATGCGGGACAGTCTAGTGAGTTTTCCACTTGCCTTGTAGCCCACGCATCTCCTATTTAGAACCTGCTGCTTCTGCCAGCTTGGAAGCTGGGAGCTCATTGTAATATTTGGTCTTGTGGGACAGAGGGAAACTAAACTGTTTCCTGCCAGTGAGTCTTGGTAATTAGAAGAGTGCCATAACTGCAGATGCCTTCTGTAGCAGACTGCAGGACACATAATAAGTAAACTCATGCTTTAGTTGGTTCAGTGACAAAAAGAGGAACTAGTGGTAACATTTCACCCTGGAAAGGTTGTTGTGAAATGCTGTGATGAGAGTTGCTCTTGAAGAATGGGAACTCTGTGTTGCTGAGCTATGTGGTGGTCCAGGCCTGTCTCTGCTTCGGGGTGGATGCTGTGTAATCTGTCTGTCTGTCTGCAATTTGTGGAACACAAATTTCCTGGTAATATTTATTTGTAATTTGCTTTGAGAAAAATTGAGATGAAGGCACTGTCCTCAGTGAGGTGTTTGCTGGAGAACTGCAAGGACTTAATTTTCCACAATTTCCCTGGGTTTGCAGGAAGAATTGTAGAATACTTTGTGAAGTCTGTTGTGTATAATGGTGTAAAGCTGCGTGAGCTGTTGTGTTCTACATGGCATGCAAGGCAGCAGTAATGCTAAGGTCAAAAAGCATGGGAACAAGGAGCGAGGTCTGTGGAGTGGATGAGGGGCCCATGCATGCAAAGCTGGTAAGATATGAACTTTCTTGCTCTCAGTGGGTTTTTGTGTTCCAAAAATTTTGAAGTGTTCATGGTAGCTTCTGTTAGCAGTTGCTTGATTGGACACATCTATCTGATGTTCCTGTGACAGTCTTCAGAGCTTTGGCCCAGATAACATGGCTTCCTACTCTAATGAGTGTTATTGAAACCACCTACCATATAACCTGCCAGCTGAGGTGCAGTGAAATCTAAAAGAGAAAGTGCTGTCTGTGTACAGCTGGTTGAAGCCTGTCTTCGTCACTTGTTCACAGTAGCAACTTGGATTTGTTTTCATCCAGTAGATTGTTTTCCATAGTTTCCTCAAGTCTGACAATGTTTTTGTTTTGAGGAGAGGAGGGATCCATGGAGGGTCTTCATGGTGGTGGTAGAGTGCAAGAGCTGGTACCAGTGCATGTAGTATGTGTGTTTGGCTGAGCTGGTGGGATTTCTTTTTCTCAAAAAATGTTACTTTAATTCTTAATCCAAGTACCTATGATTGCGTTTGCAGAATCAAGTTATCAGTGTGCCTTTAGATGATTGATGGTTCTTGAATCTTTGCGTTATGGGATGCGTGCTGTGATGCAGAGGTTTACCACTGTCACTCTGTAGCTGCAGATGAGCATTAGTTTACTGTAATTTAGAAACCAGTTGGGTTTTGTTCATACAGTGCATTGAGAGCTTCGTGTCAAGACATTTAATGACTCTGGACTAAGTTCTAGTGCCATTCCTGGATAGCTATATTCAAGGCAGATGAAGGAGTTAGTACCAACATGAACCTATGTCTCTTCAAGATACTGGTTGTACATAGTGAGATGACAGCCACTTTCTCTTAAGCTTTAAAGCTTTAAGGTTTATGCTCTCTGTAAGAGAGAACTGGAGACAAGCTTTTTCATTTTTCTGCTTCAAACACGAGGCTGATTGTCTTAATTAGCATGCAATAGATGCTGCTTAGACTGTTTTCTCCAAACAAGTTTGTTTTCTGTAATATTTTCTGTGAGTCAGATTTGGATCACGGGAAGTTGCTGATCTCTCTTCTGTATTGATCAAACAAAGAAGGTGGAGGGGGAATGTTCCTGTTCTCAAATTCTTCTTTTCTGCACTGTGATGCTTATTTGCTTTTGGTGTAAGTTTTCAGGTTGCTAGTTCTTTGGCTGTTACAGGTGACTTAGTATCCATGAGGTAGCATCCTGAGTACAGCCTGACAGGTTTCCTTATTGGACCTGATAAAAGGCTTAAAGACTCACTTGTGAATTGCTTTGGTTTTAATCCTAGACAGATCAGTTGGAGATATTGGGAGAAGCTGTGATCTGATCCTCTTGTGCCAAGACCAAAAAGCAAAACTGTTAAAAACTTTGAATGCCTACTTTTCCTTGAACCACTCCAAATACATTACAGGTGAAGGAATTATGACTAATGTGAGAATAACAACTGTTTTTTGGTGATCTGCCTTAAGTAATTTAGTGAGTTTATATGAAACTCTTGAACTGTGATTTGTGAGAATGTAAATCACTACTTCCTGCTAGTAAACTTGGGCAAGCAGGACATAAATTTGTAGCACTACCAGTAGGTTTCTCAAAGCCAACTAGTCAGAGTCCTTTGACACATTGTAAAACATTAATCCTGAGTTAAAAAGGACTCTTCTGCCAATGCTTTTACGATAATTCAACTTGTCTAGGTGACTTCTCCACTGTGACCTTTTTTCCTATTCTTTCTACATGGACAGCTTCTAACTGAAGTTTCCGGATTCTCAACATACTGTTTTAATCTTAGGGCCAGTCCCACATAAACTGTAATGTAATTTGTGACTAGTTGTGAAACCATCTTGAAACACGTTTTCTAGACTTCAAAATTAAACTCCTAATTGTGCAAAATGACTTGCCAACAGACCAGAAGCCATTCAGAATGTGTTCCCCAAGGAGCTGGAACTCTGCTAAATGTTAATGGAATAATTTCCTTGAAACTCCATTGAATTAGGCTAAGGGAACTTGTTTTGGTTTTATGTACTCTCAATAAAATAAACTGGAAAGTGCTTTCCAGTGACAGTTTGGCCAAAGTCTTTCTGTTCATGTAACCACTGAAAATATTAACCAGCATGGGCAGATCACAGCAGTTAGGCAGTGTGTTTCTCATGTGGAAGTTACAGCTTTTTGTTTGGCAGTGCAGCAGAGATATGTTGATGAGGCTTTCTACGCAGATGATATTGGTTAGTCATTTGATTTACGCAGAAATAATAAAGTAAGAATGGTTCAGTCTGGAAAGCCATAAGGGTTGGAGCCCCTATAGGCTACTAAACTCCTGAGGCATGGGGTAAGAACATGCTCCTGTGCTTGGCAGGAATTAAGGAAGGTGCAAAAGAAAATCTTCGTGGTGTTGGCACTGCCGGAAAAGATGAGCTGCTTTATCCATTTTCTCTAGAAAGGAGGAAAAGTGGTAGGTTAGAGAAAGTGTCGTCTAGTGATCTGTCTAAATAGACTGGCAACACCATGTCAATCTACTGAGGTTTCTATTTTAGGGCACCAGATACCTTTCAGTTTATTTGCATAATAGTTTTCAGTGTGCTGTTGAAACAAAGAGTTTTAATGATGGTAAAGCTTGTGAATTTTTGCCAAAGCTGTCATGTATCTGTAGAGTGACTTAATTCCTTGCCTGTGGCTCTGTTTGTAGAAAGCCTTGTGTGAGGAGCTCCAGTACATTGGCAAACATACAATTTGAAACTAGTTGATTTGCCATTTAGAGGACCCTTTTTTGGTTGAGCCAGGGCTAAATGCTTCAAGTGATTCCAGGGCTCTTGAAGTATTTCTTAGTGTTACAGGAATGATTACAACTGCAGTATATTTTATGCAGGCAAAGGCATGTGTCCTATATTTTCAGAGTCTATGAGT
The DNA here is from genome assembly GCA_028565055.1 of Phoeniculus purpureus. NCBI lineage: Eukaryota > Metazoa > Chordata > Aves > Bucerotiformes > Phoeniculidae > Phoeniculus > Phoeniculus purpureus. Next base: position 5,330 of record JAOXOE010028720.1, read on the forward strand.
CATGGTTTCCAAAATTTGGTGAGAAGGACAGATGACAACCACACTTGACCTGAGTTTTCAAGAGAGGATACCACAAATTCGCTGTGCTTGGATCAATGTGGTCTATATTTGGAGAAGTTTTAATTTCTGTTTCACTGTGTGAAAGTGTGAAAATGACAGAATTATGTCGCTGTCTTTATCTGGATACTAGCTACCTAAATGGTTCTTTTTAATTGTTCATAATAAAAATAGTAACCACTGTCTGAGAGAACAGAACAGGTACGGGACTTGATTAATGCAAAATTTAATGTATGTCCTGTTCCTGAGCAACAAGATTATATCTGTTTCGAAGATCCAGCAATTCCAGCTTTGCCCTTTGGATGATGGGTCTAAAGCAGACACATGGTCTATGTGTATCTAGTCGCTTACACTTACCTTGAATTAAATTCATTTGCCTTTTATGCAGATCTACTTTATTACATGGATTTAGTTTTGCTATCTGTCCAACCTTAGTCAAGTAATAACGCTGAGTAACATTAACCGTTTCTGGGGCTAATATCCATTGCCACAGCCTTTCCTCATTTATCTGCTGACAGTCTTCCTCCACCCCCACCAAACTTCTCTAAGCTGTTGCTGACATCATGTGTGCAGCACTGAGTAGAAATAAGGGATCTTACGTCTCAAGGAATACATGTAGTGTGGCATGTTACCTGGTGTGCTTAGTTTTCACAAGTTTGAGTAGTGTTTTGCTTGACAAAATGTTGTTAGTCAGCTCTAATAGTAGTTTAACAAGTTTGCCTTTGTTTTCGTGGTGATGTGTGCAATTTAGTTCCTATTAAAGAATTATTATGAATCGAAGAATTATAAGAATTCTTTTAATAATTATTGAGTAAGATCCAGTACCTCAGACATCTACATTAGGCTGGAAAACACTACTTTAGATCTCCTGATAGGAGCATGACTTCCACAAGAATAAAATGGTTGTAGTTGTTGATGGGATGTATAGCTTTTGGCTGTTTATTTTAAATGTGGGAAATACAGAAGTTGTTGTAGCTAAAATTCTAGTTTTCGATCATCTCCAGAAGCAAATATTTTGTTGGTGTGTTAATTGCTTTGGAAAGCAATCCATTAAAGGTCTTCTATAAAAGCTGTTTTCTAATCAAATCTTGTTTTTTGTCTTTCCCTTTATAGCTAAACCAGGTGGACGAGTGAAATGTCAGTATATTTCTGCTGTGGATAAAGTGATCTTTGTGGATGATTATGCTGTAGGATGTAGAAAAGATCTCAATGGCATCTTACTGTTAGACACAGCTCTGCAAACGCCTGTTTTGAAACAAGATGATGTGGTTCAGCTTGAATTGCCAGTTACAGAGGTGAGATACGGAGAGGGTGAGGAAGGCAAAAGGGTCCCAGACATTTGATCCAGAGTTTCTAGTATGATATTAACAGCACATAATGAAAAAGTTACTTGTTTATTTGGTGTCATAGAGCAATAGCTTTTTGCAGTTATCTGTACCTTAAACAGGTAAGAGCTGGCCTCATGAAGAGCACTTTGAGACAAAAGAACTTTAGTGACCAGGAAAAAGACTCATTTTCAGAGCTTTGGCAGTGCTTATGTATGGAATCTATATGTACTTCGGCAAGTTACTCTGGGCTGCTTGGCATCCCTGGTTTTATTTTTCTGGCTCTCAGGGAAAAAAAGTAAATTAAAATAAGCTGTGAAGAATTAATCCTGCAATCTATAACATATCTGACTAGATATGCTGGGCTGATGAAAGACTTTTTTCCCTGCAGATGTGGCTTCTATGCTGTGTTTGAACTATCACAGCTGTGATGTGATTACTCCTGCTTTGACACAATGTAACCTAGAGTTTTAGTATCACTCTGAGGGTGTCTTCTGTCTGTGATTTTGCTTAGGATAATGTAACCATGGTTTACCTTCAGCTCACACAACATTCCTTAGATAAAGTAGCATGTGCAATCTTAATTCTAGGTGTGGTCTAATATAAAATAGCTAGCAATTGCCTCAATTCTAATGTGCTTGGTGATGAGAGAAGTAGCTTTCACCATTGTAGTGATTAACAAGTAATAGACCTGGGAAGTAAATCTGTACAGCAGCTTTAATTAATCACAAGCAACATTCGTTCTTTGAGAAAAGCACAGAGCATCTACCAGTGCTAACAGTAATATTTAAAATAGCTGAAGAAACAAAGCTGGACTACTAGATTCAGTTTTGAGTCTTTAAAACACTTTGAGAAAAGAGCACTTAGCACTCATCTGTGTTGGAAATAAATGTATATTGAATAATGCTCCACCAGCAAAAACTTACCCTGAGCATTAATTTTAAATATTTATATGCCCTTGGAATATTGAGTAATAGGTGCTTATTATGAACTAAGAATAGATGTTATATGTGAGGTTTTTAACTACTTGAGTAGGAGTTAACAGCAATACAATATTGCTTCATAGAGGTCTCTGAAGAGAACTTTCCAGGTTCCCCAGGCTTGCTGCCACTGACATTTTTATACCCTTCATGGGTAACTGAAAAATCTTGGTGTATGTGGCTGAATGTGAACAGGCTGACAGAAGTCAGCGTTTCCTTTCATCAGTTTTGGTGTCAGTGGTGTGCAGTCTCATGTAGTTCAACAACCTGTAAGTTTTTGTCAGTTTTGTGTAAAGTGTATTTGATTCTAAAAAGTTTACAGATACTTATTTTTAGGTTAAAACACTCCCCTGTAGAAAAGGATTGTAAAATACTGTAGTTGAGAGGGAGCAGATTTGTGGAGTTCACAGCTAGATCAGTGAGGTTAGAGGAAAAACATTAGCAGACTTCAGTTCTTACTTTTAATTTGAAAAGGTAGGTACCCAGATCTCAGAAAGTTTTAGTAAATATTAAGCATGTATCATACAAACATATCAGCCCACGTCTTTCATCACAGGGAGGTCAAGAACTTTTATCCAGGCAAGAGGCCTTATTTTTTTTTTTTGTTAGTCTTTAGAAATTTTCTGCACATTTTTACACTTTACATTAAGTAGTGTTTTCATATGGTTCATCTGCTGGCAATGCAGTGTCTCATCATGCTTTTCTCACTGACAGCATTAACAAGTTATGATGGACCTTTTGTGCTGTTTTCACTTCCCTGTAGAACACTAGGTTTATGAACTTCCACAATCTGTCCATTGTTCTCACACTTAGACACTATGAGATGCCACAAGAAGTGTAATTGTCTTTTTGTTGAAATCTGAGGATCAGATACAGCCTTAGCTAGGGTACTAGTTTGTCTTACTGCTGTCATTCTTCCCTGGACATAACCCAAAGGATGTAATCAAGTGGTTACTGATGTGGTCCTTTCTATTTGGAACAGTTTGTGGCTGTTTAAGGGACCAGCTGGACATAATTTCATATACCATTTTTCAGATGTTAGCTCACCTAACAGCAAATCTGTAACTCCTTGTGCTTTGCACATAGAGCATGCCTTTTAATCTTACCTATCCATGTGATTTAGCAGACAGAGGGTCAAGCTTGAAACAGATGGGACTTGGAATTAAAAAAGGCTATTAATGGATGTTTCTAGTGTTCCATTCTAGTTGCATTATTTCAGAGCTTTAAGAATTTCTAGGTTCTAAGCTGCCATGGGTTTTTCCATGTCTTGTTTTTCAGCGTTGTTACACTAGGATCGTAAGTAATTTTTTTCATGGCTTTGTCACAGCTTTGGTCTTGCTTTCACTTTTTGTCCTTAAAGCTGAATGAATCCTTTTGAAGGGGCAATATTGGGCGGTAAAGATTACCCTCTTGCTTGACTTTACTATGTATTCTTTTTTAGTTGTTTATGTAAATGATGTGTTTAATGTTTTGATAATATTGCCCTTCAGGGAACGTGCAGTTCACTATACAGACACTATTCCTGAAGTATATCCTTTGATCAGCCTACAGAGTAAAATTTGGAGCTGCTTACTCAACTTTGGATCTTTTATGGAAATTAGGGTGATAGAAGTTATGATGCAGTAGAATATGATAAATTAAATTTTCTGGAGTAATAAAATGGATGTAATTGGAATCACTCAGCATGAATTCTGACTTTTGCACATCTGCATTTTAGGCTCAGCAACTGTTGTACGCTTGCATAGAAAAAGTAGATGTTTCTAGCACAGAGGGATATGACTTATTCATCACACAATTGAAGGATGGTTTAAAAAATACCTCACATGAAACAGCAGCGAATCATAAAGTTGCAAAGGTAAGAATTTGTCTCTGTACTGTGTAACATGGATTCTCAAGTCTGATTTGCTAGACACTAGGAAAAACTCTTTCATTAGGTCATTAAGCATTAGAACATATTGCCTAGGGAAGTGATGAACACATCCAGGGATGGAGATTCAAAAAGTTGTGTAGCTCTGGAGCTTAGGGACATGATTTAGCAGTGGGATTGGTACAGTGAGATTGATGGTTGGACCTGATGATCTTCGAGGTCTTTTCCAGTCTAAATGATTTTGTGACTGAGATGTACAAAATTCTTAACTTAGTGTGGTGAGTTTTGTTTGAAGGTGCAGAATGTATTAGGGATTCCTTAATTCTTCTGCATGAAGTTTCACTTGTTAAGAGAACAAACAAGATCAGTTTTTGCTGAAAAACCCAAATAATAAGCGAAACCAAAATCTGGTTACTGACTTGTCTTGTGTTACATGTCGATGTTGATTTTGTATAGCTGTTCTTGTGTTTCTTGAAATGGAGAGAGGGTGCCAGACATGCTTTTTTTTTCTTGGTTTTTACATTTATGGGCTCTATTTGTTGTTTAGATGCCAGAATTTTAAGATATAAACTAGACATTTCTTTTCTTCATTTAGTGGGCAACGGTTACGTTCCACCTTCCTCATCACATTTTGAAGTCTGTCGCCAGTGCCATTGTAAATGAACTCAAGAAGATAAATCTAAATATTGCTGCCTTACCTGTAGCATCCTCTGTGATGGATCGGTTGTCTTACCTCTTACCCAGTGCACGACCAGAACTTGGGGTGGGACCTGGTCGATCTGTGGACAGGTATGCTGAGACAAAATAAGTGATCCATTTGAGCTCTTAGTTATAGCAGAAGCAGCTCTTAGATTGCTTATTTTGCCAAAGGAATTGGTCCTATTCCATGCTTTACTGTTCTTACACATGGCACTAATTTAAGTGTTTAATGCATAGTGTGCTACTGTACATATTGGGAAACTTTTATGGATGATATGGGACTGTTTTATTTGTATTGCAGATTTAGTGCCAGGCAAATTGAATTTGCTTTTCTCATAGTCCAAACGAATGCTTTTCAGAAAGAAGACAATTGTAGCCCTAAGTATAGTTCACTAGGTGGTTTTGCAACACTTCAGTGTGCTCTGTTCACCTATGCATTACTCTTCACTATGCTGCATTATAGGTTTTATCTGAACAGTAAGATGCATGAGACTAGTTACCTGAGTTATGAATTTTAGTTAAACTAGTACTAGAACTTAGTGAGAGTGAGTCACTGAGACATTCAGAAACTGCATAAAAGGTGTACGTAAACTTCTTCTGAATGCAAAGAGGGTGCTAATTTGTCTACCACAGATAGGATATACGTGGTGTACTGCATCGTGACGTAAATTCCTTTTCCTTCATTCAAAGAATAATTACGGCCATGTTTTGTGCTTTAGAGGTCAGGATGTTGTAGCCTTTGCAGAGTGTTTACATGCTACTTGGGAACTCTCAGGTCACCTGCTGTGTGTTGTGGTCATATTAAAAAACTTACCTCAGACAGTTGCTACATGTCTTCTGATTTAAGTGATGTGTATACAAGCAAGCAAGCCTTTATTCTAACATTTTTAAGTTGAGACTAGTTAGAATACTCGTACATTTCCCAAGTCTGTACATTAATTCCTTATTCAAAACTTCTACATAAATATTACTTTGCAAGTACATTATCATTTCTAGCAGGTCAAATAATTGATTTAATCTCTTACTTGGCCCTTCCAAACCTCCAGGTCTACCTGTACCACACTATATTGTATTTTTGGTTGAATTTCTCACATTTATCTATCAAGGTGACACAATGTCAAGAGATGACAGCCCTTATGTGGGTGTTCCATGAATAGTTAACTGTTCATTAATCAAGAAGTGAGATGCTGTTGCATCTAGCAGCATTAGTTCTTGGGATAGTACTGGAGAGCAAACTGCTCTCAAGGAAGAAAAAGCTGATGGCTGTATCTTATGTACTATTCCAGATAAGGGAGATGTACTGAGTGGAGGTGGAAAAGGGAGGATCTTTTCTTCCCTGTAGGTGTTGAGGTGCAGAGGATTTCCTATTTTGTGACTTAGTATTTTATAATTTTACAGTTTTGTAGTATTCAGTGAGTGATGATTGTACCCTGTGTTCACTTAAGCCTAAAGTGTCCCTTTTGAGTATTTTTAAATGTGTATATTTCTATCTGTTCAACTACTAAGCACACAGTTTTGCAGCAGTTGTCATGTTACTAGCAGTTCTGTAGTCTAGATTCTACATCTTCTCTAAATGCAGAGTAGCTTTTTATAAGTGATGCTTTTCTGCAGTTGGCTGTCTGGAAACTTCTTTTATTGGTCTTGCTCTTAAGTCAAATAGGTGGTTGTATTGCTTTTGATTTGCTGAGAATGTGTTTTAGTGAGAGAACTTTTGTAATTTCTTGGCAACTGTTCATGGTAATTTTAAGTAACAGAACTACCTGTGATATTTCTAACAATTACTAAATCATTGAAAATACCTCTTAAATAGTTAACATTTTTATTCTGAGTGAAGGTTTGGGGTAATATTAAAATCTTTCATCTTTTCAGGTCATTGATGTATAGTGAAGCAAACAGACGGGAAACGTTCACTTCATGGCCTCATGTGGGTTATAGATGGGCACAGCCAGATCCCATGGCTCAAGCTGGATTCTATCACCAGGTAAAAGATTTAATTGTTCTTCGTATTTGTTTCCTAGGTGAAGGTTTGGGCAACAGGGGAAACAGTCCTTATTTTTGTAATGTATTCTTTAATCACACTGATCACATGTCCTAGGTCACACTTACTGAATTATTACACTTAGGGACCTAAGTACAAGCTGCATGTTTTATTCCGCTGCTTCTGTGTGTTTTGTGTTTTCATTCTTTGACACTATTTGTACAGTAAGAAATGATATATGGATGTAGAAAATGCACAGTAAGCAGTGTGTATCATTTGACAGGAGTACTGTCTGCCTTGTTGCGCCAGCTGCAAAGCTTGATTGGTGCAAATGGATAAAATTTTCTGAAGGGTTTCTTAGGTGGCTTCAGGAGGGGAATTGCAGGGAATTCCTGTGTTAGAATACATCTGCATATTCCCAAGATTCTTTTGGTGATGTGAAATGTGGTCATAAAAATGCTAAATCTTAAGAAAATGGAAATTTACATTCTTTTTCAACTGTCACTTCAACTGTGAACAACTGTTCTTTGCAGAAGAGTGCTATAGAATGACTTCTGTTCAGTAGATGGAAGGCATAGTAGGATTTATTTGTTTAAGCTGTGTTTTTTCCTGCATGCAGATGCACAGTGATTCTGTTGAGATTCTACATTTTTTGAGTTTTGAACTTTTTTTTCCAAAGCACAGAAATGTCTTAGCAGTGATGCTGAGATCTGGTCTCTGTCTATGTGGTTTTTATCTAGTGGCTAAAATGGTGTTCCTGAATCTCTTCCATAGTACTGTAGTGTATCCTTTCTTTTAATGTTAGATGCTGTCACTTTATTGTAAAGTAGTTTATTGCATTTTGTAGGTTTGATGTGTGGCTTTGCTGTGCACCTTGAAAAAGGCAGGTCTTGAGCACCTAGTTACAGTGTTTTGTAGCTCATAACTACATAAATTTCAAGTGTTTCTTCTCATTTTTCTAGCCGGCTTCATCAGGAGATGACAGAGCCATGTGTTTTACCTGTAGTGTGTGTTTGGTATGCTGGGAGCCTACAGATGAACCTTGGTAAGTTTAATGGTGTTTGGAGTAGACAATTTTGTGCTGACGTGGTTAGAAAAGTTAAAAGACTTTGGAAGACAAAGATAGTATTATCTTGATGAGTGTAGGGAGTGTCACTGAAAGGAGAAGATTTCCTAAATGAATCCATGGGTCAAATCACAAAATAGTTCCCTGTACTGTGCCAAATTTCTGTATAATGCTAAACCCAAGAAATTGTAGCTGATTTATTTTTTAATTCTGATTTGCTATTTCTTTTCAAAGTTGTTCTATGGAAAAGATGACAGCCGACATTTCTTTGCAAGAATCTAAACTGAATCTTCTATATGATTGTGACTAGGAGACTTTTTTAAAGTTCTTAAACTGCAGTGGCCATGCAGTGCATATTTGCCTTGTATGTTATGTTGCAAGATCCTTTGCTAGTTTCCCAAAATGGTGCAGGTGCATAGTGACAGAAATGTAAGATTATTATTACTGATTTTTATATGTTGATTTTTAAATGGTTCTTAACATTGTCTATTGTTAATTTATAATCATACTTTGAAGACATCAGATTCCTGACTTGCTGGAACCTTTTCTCTGTAATACTGTCTTCATAGTCTTTCTCTTCTCCCTTCTGTTAGTTTCCAGACGTACTGCAGTGGTGTTTATTGCTCTTTGCCATGTGTCTGTCTTGGGTATATATGCCGATTAGAGTGTTTTCTTCATGCTGCTTGGTCAATGTGTCATTGTTTTTAAAAAGCACACTTTTAAATTTTGTTTTTTGTAAGTGTAGATGTAGAACCAAGATGGGACCTTGTTTCATTCGGTTAAGCTTACTTGCAGCAATATCTCATAACATTGGAATTATAATGAACATTCTGTAGAATTTCAACTGTGCTTTTTATTTGTGAGGACATGGATTACTGTCTCTAGAATAATTATTTTTTAAACAGACTGATTATATTAAGAGCACTGCATGTTGATTCCTCCATTTGAATATCGATATCCATTAAGTGGTCAAAGGCTTTAACGCTGTCTACTGTAGAGAAACATCAGGGAAAGTTGCATTCAGTGACTTCTCTTGTACATGTGACTGTAATACAGTTACATTTCAGCTCTGCTTCAAGGCCTGAGTTTGTATGATATGTATATTTTTCACAGTAAGAAATAAACATTTGCTATGTTTGTTTTTAATACACAAAGGTCTGAACATGAGAGACATTCCCCAAACTGCCCCTTTGTCAAGGGTGAGCACACTCAGAATGTACCTCTTTCAGTTACGCTGGCAACAAGTCCAGCACAGTTTCCCTGCACAGATGGCACTGACAGAATTGCCTGCTTTGGATCTGGAAGTTGCCCTCATTTTCTAGCTGCTGCAACAAAAAGAGGAAAGATCTGCATATGGGATGTTTCCAAACTGATGAAGGTATGCAACGTAAACACGTAGCTTTTATTAACTGATTACTGCTTCAGCATATCTCAGTTTAGATCAAATACCTCTTCTGTTTTTTGTTACTGTTTCTCAGGTCCACTTAAAATTTGAGATCAATGCATATGATCCAGCTATTGTGCAGCAACTGATGTTACCAGGAGAGCAGAGCTCAAGGGTTGACTCAAGGAGACCAACACTAGCTTGGCTAGAAGATTCATCTAGCTGCTCAGATATCCCAAAATTAGAAGGAGACAGGTATGCCAAATCTACCAGATTGCTGCTCTGTAAGTGGTAAAATGGCATTTAGTTAAGTCTTACTTTGTGAAACTCAAGATTGGTAAGATTTCTTTCCTTCATGGTGACAGCTGTGGGTTCTTTTTTTAATCACACTGTATCCATACAGAATTCAGCATTTACAAAACAAGAATTTAAATGTATATCTTTAAAACAAATTGCATTCCTGCTGTTTGAGTGTTACCACTCTACCAACAGAAAGATACCAAATTTCATGGCTGCCTTGTGCTGTTGGATGAGGGAAAAGCAGTGGATGTTGTCTACCTAGACTTCAGTAAGGCATTTAACACCGTTTCCCACAGCATTCTGCTGGAGAAGCTGGCGGCTCACGATGCAGACAGGAGGACTCTTCATTGGGTTAGAAACTGGCTGGATGGCCGAGCCCAGAGGGTGGTGGTGAACGGCGTGAAATCCAGTTGGCAATCAGTCACAAGTGGTGTCCCTCAGGGCTCAGTTTTGGGACCTGTCTTGTTTAATATTAGTAAATTTGTGGACGACACAAAATTAAGCACAAGTGTCGATCTGCTGGAGGGTAGGGAGGCTCTGCAGTGCGATCTGGATAGGCTGGAGCGATGGGCTGAGCTCGATTGTATGAGGTTTAACAAGGCCAAGTGCCGGGTCATGCACTTTGGTCACAACAACCCCCAGCAACGCTACAGGCTT
>JAOXOE010028721.1:0-15640 GCA_028565055.1 Phoeniculus purpureus
GTTCCTTCTTAGGTTGATGTGGAACCTTCTATGTTCCAGCTTACAACCATTGCCCCTTGTCCTATCACTACATGACAGTGAGAACAGCCCAGAAAAATTGACTGGAAAATATTTTGCTTTTAAAAATATCCACTGCCCACTGTCTGTAGGACCGCTGGAACTGCTGACCTCCAGCAGTGCTGTTGCAAACTTTGCAGAGCTGAAACCTCTTCTGTAAGTTTAGCTTGTGACCTGAGGTTAGCAAAATAACTGATACATGATTTCAGTAATCTTGACAGTCCTGTTCCAATGGCCTCCAGAACAAGGTGGGTTTCTGCAGATTACTGGAGGCTATTCAGGCTGTGCACAATGCCAACAACAAAGTGATCAGTAAAAGGTTTATAGACTTCATATCATCAGTCATAATTCAAGCATTTCTCAATCAGGGTGTGCATGGGAAGTATACTGATAGCATTTACCACATTTGACTGACACCAAAATGAGCTCTGAAGGACTACAGGTTGGATACTGGAAGCAAAACTCAGGCAAAGGTCAGAGCTGGGCATATCACAGAATCATAGAACCATTCAGGTTAGAAAAGACCCTTGGGATCATTGAGTCCAACCATTAACCCTATGCTAAGTAATGTGTCTTTTCAGACTCTTAATACTTTATACTTGGAAGTCATGGCTAATATCCAAATTTTGGGGCTTTTGCTGCCCTTGGAAGAGCTCTTTTTTTCTCCATTGAATTCATGGAAGGCTTGCAGTCTTCTGAGTTCCACCCAAATTAGTTCTTCAAAACCAATGTATGAAGATCTCACCTGGAGAGCAGATGAGCTCTGCACTGTACTGCCATGAGCAGCCTATGAAGGGACTTTCACTTCAGCTGGGTCTGGTGTGCTGCACACATCACTCTTGTTATGTGGTCACTTGCAGCACCTTCACCTCACAGAATCATTTAATCATCAAGGTTGGAAAAGACCTTCAAGATCATCAAGTCCTACCGTCTGCCCTACAACCCCCAACCACTAACCCATCTCCCAAAACACCAGGTCTGCCCATTTATTGAACCCTTCCAAGGACAGTGCCTCCATTTCCTCCCTGGGCAGCCTGTTTCAAGGCCTCCCCACTCTTTCTGGGAAGAAATTTTTCCTAATGTCCTATCTGACTCTCCCTTGGCACAACTTGACTCAATTTCTTCTTGTCCTATTGCTAGTCCCAAGAGAGAGGAGGCCAACCTTCACCTCACTGCAGCCTCCCTTCAGGTAGTTGTAGAAAGCAGTGAGGTCTACCCTCAGCTTCCTCTCCTCCAGGTTGGACAGCCCCAGCTCCCTCAGCATCTCCTCGTCAGGCCTGTCCTCCAGGCCGATCACCAGCTTCATTCCCAGCATATTGGCTGCTCCAAATACTCCTTCAGCACATCAGCACAAGAGAGATCAAGTGCTAGTGGGAGAGGGATGACCCCATTGGCAGGAAATCTCTGTCTGGTTTCTGTTGGAAGGCGTAGATGTTCATCAGGTTTCCTGACGCTCTTTTGCCCAGTATTTGTCCAGTGTTATAGGGTAGTTAACTCTGATACGAATCTTTGCCATATAATGAGGTGTCAGTAAATACAGGGCCATGTAAATGTGAATGAGGCGGCACTTGATACTGCCTGTTACTGCATTGCCTGTGGAAATGAGACAGACGGGTATCCTACACATATAGCTATAAATAAGGAAGGCTAACTTGCCTCCTTCAGCCCACCCAAAGGAGATAACATCATTTGGCTCAGACTTAGAAAACTTTCATCTCCCTTTGGTGCAGCTTCAAAAAGCCTTATAAATACATTGCTCTGAATTAATCACCTGGAGGTACCTTCAGAACACAAACTGATCCTCACATCTGAGTCTCCATAGCAGAGCCTGTAATCAGGACAACAATCCCTGTGACAAAAAATTATCCAGCAATGAATAGTAAGTGATCCCTGAGAAGGATGTGAGTTGAGAGACAAAGGGAGAGAACAACTGAATCAAATCCTTTAACTGTTGAGAGAAGGTGGTGGGAGGTCAAGAGCAGAAACACATTTAAGATTCAGTTCTCAAGGGAGGCTGTGAGGTGTTTGTTAGCAGAAAGGTCCTCCCACTGACAAACTGCTGAAATCCTTCAAAACCTGGCGTACCTGCTTTTCTCAGTGTGCAGTTTTTCCTTGCAGCTACAGCCTCTTCATAGGCTGTTCCTAATTCTAGCATGCCAGAAAAACATTGCAGATCAGACGCTCACAGTTCAGGGCACATATCAGTTGCACACTGTGATTCCCGTAACCTAAAGTTGGTATTTGTGAAAATTTTTCCACAGCACAACTGGAAGTGTGACCTTTTCAGAAACACACGTTCCACCATACTGCAGCCAGTTGAGAAATCCTAGCAATTCCAGAATATTCCCATATAGTTTAAAAGTGAATGTTTGTGTACGGACTTTTCTTTCTCTTCTTTGCCGCCCTTCTCTGCGTAGGCTCAGCTCTCAGAAAATTCTCTTTTAAGATCTTTTTTCCATCCTTCTGTTGGCAGACAATTTTTGATTATGGTTTGTGCAGCTTTACAGGACTGTAAAACATTCATCACACTTTCAGGTGCTGTTGTAGGTCCTTGTCTGGACCTCCATGTGTTCCACTTGGGTTGCCATTGTGTAGTGCGTCCGTCTTGGACCCCATCCTTCCCACCTGGGAATCATTACTGTCATGGGCCAGACTATATTTTAACCAAGAACTTTTATCTAAATTGTCAGACAAAAAGGGAGGGCTTAACAAACCTACTGATGAATCTGCAGGTAGTGAAACAACTGACTCAATTTGGGGAAGAAAGACACTAAGACATTTTAATTCACTCTCCCCACCACATTTCAGAGAAAACCCTGCACAAGACACAGACACAGACACATGGAGTCTCATCACACTGCTCCTACACTGAGCTGAGATAAAATGTCCAAAGTGTCCATTATTAGACAGTTCCTGCTTCTCTCTGAAATTGCAGCAGTGGTCTGGCCTCTGAAATCTCAGTGTCCATGGGCATTTTAAGAGTCAGTCTCAGTTCTCATAAATCTTTCAAGTTAAATTAGTAGACCATGACTGTCCTCCTTCCATAAATTTTCTTCAGAAGTGGCAAACATTTTCTCTCAGCAGCAGTGATGCAGCTTCGAACAGACACCAAGAAGCGAAGAAGAAGGCAGAAGTTGCTGAAGGGCTGTGTGTGTATGTCATACACCTTTCTTCAAACTTTTCAGATCCAGACTTTTCTGCAGAACATGCATGGATTAAACTTACAGATTCTGCTCAGCTTTTAAAGCAGAACAGATGCCTGTAAATCTTATGGTGAAAGGCAGTCCTGAACATTTTCCTGAAGACAGGATACTTACTTTTTGCCTTTTGGTAAACTGTAGAACTTTATTTCTGTACAAGTGCTTGTCCTCATTAACAAATAAAAGACATGAACCTGTGGCCTTATTGAAAGTCCACTTGTCACCCCAAAGGATGAAACAGTTGATGTTTATGTGGATTTCTGAGAAGCAGAGAATACTCCTGATTTGTCTGTAGAGCTGGATTTCACCTGATTATTTCTGCATGTTCTCTCCTCCTTACACTTTTGCTTCCCCTGTTCCTTTGTAGTTTTTGATCTTCTCTTTTCTTCATGTTCCAAGTCTTGTTCTGGTTGGGTGCTGTGTTTGAAGGAGAGCTGAGGTGACAATGGACTACATATTTGTCAATCACAGACTGTTTTACTGAACAAAACAACTGAAATATTAGAAGAAAGTGAATGATAACATTCACTATTAAATGTCAAAGCAGGGGCCACATTTACTATTTCAATTGCTGGAAACCTAAAAAGCAGGGAAGTACATTAAATGCAGAGGATCAAATGGTAGCAGTTTGAGTGCAGCGCTCAATTGACTGGTAATTTTGGCCACACTGCAGCCCCTCATTGACCCAAGATTCCTATTTAAAATTTAGAAACTGCTTAAAATATTTCTCAGACATGCATTTTGATGCAGGCTGTTCCTTTCAGAAGTTCAGAATACACTACCACCATGGAAATTTCTCTTTACCTTGACACTGGTTGAAATTCAGCCTTAAGCTGCACCGATGGGATACAACTTACTTACTCGTGCTTCTCCCCACAGATCCCACAGAGTGTCCTATACTTTGTCTATCAAGTATATAATTAGACAATTTCTTGATGCTTCCAACTCTACTTCCCATAAATCCATGGTATGTATACCTCATCATACTAGTCCAAATATTGTCGTGGCCTGCCCTCATGATCTAGGTGGTCCTGCTCTGGCAGGGGGATTGGGCCGCATGATCTTTCAAGGTCCCTTCCAATCCCCAATGTTCTGTGATTCTGTGTTTATTTCCTCATAAGGAAACTGAGCATCATCCCATGCTGTATAGGTAGCTTCAACCATAAGAATGAAAAATACTTCTGGGTGTGTTTTGAGGCTGCACAGTCCTCAGATACCGTGATAGCAGCTGACAACGCCCAGAACAAGGGATAGAATCTGAAAACATGTGACTATTTACTTTTAAGGTAATACTCCAGCTATTAACCGAGTCGGGAAACAGTTTACCTTTCTCCAATGTCATTATTTCATTCATTTACACTTGGCATTTCTCTACAATATTACAGTGCAAAGCAAAAAAAGGGATGAGTCTAAGCGGAGTCACCAGGCTTCTTTACTCTTCATCAAGAATTGTATTCACAGAATCACAGAATTATTTAAGCTAGAAAAGACCTCTGAGATCATCAAGTACCAGTCTTGGTACAGGATGAGCTGCTTTCTGGATTAGCTGCCTCCTGGAGCACCTGCTTGTTGGCCTTTCAGCCCAATCAATCCATATGCAGGGAGCTCCAGGTAGTCTCAGCATGTCTGGCCAAGACAGGTAAAATCTTAGAAGAGCAAAGATCCAAATCAGGCTCTTTCTGCAGCTTTTCTCACAAGAGGACAGTAATTAGCAGCATTTAAACCAAACAAAGCCCATTGTAATGTATTATGAGGCATTACTTCTAGCCAGACACCTCATGATCAACTAGGGAAATAATTCTTTTATTCTTTTCCCAAGAATCTACACTTTATCCTGTCTGCCCACCTTTTCCACTGCTTCACAGAGTCTGAACCTGATTTGTTCATTCTCTTTTGTCTTCACAGCCTTAGCCCAGGAAGGGAAAAAAAAATCCTATAGTCTGATCAAGGAGGGTGTTCCAGTGAAAATCAAACTGGTCTGTTTTGCTCTGCAATAAAGAATTAGGAGAGGTTTTTTAAATACTCACAAGAACCACAGCCTGAGAGGCAAGGGAGAAGCAGTTCAAGGGTTTAAAGGGTGTTGTCATTCACTGGCCTAGAAATAACCTGCCACGCATAAATAGTTTCCTATGAGATTATTCTGAGTTTTCTGAGAGTTCACTGTTGTACTAACAAATCTATCTGCAGCTCACATACAGAAAATAAGCCTGACACAGACTCAGGTATAAGAACACCCTAAACCTACTGGAAACACCCTCCAAACCAAACCGTTTCCCCTTTCTGTCTCTGTTCAGTGAAACACAACTTATTGTTTATTTATTTTTTAAATTATTTTTTTACCTAGGCTTTCACTGGAGATCATAGACTTGGATTTCAATTCTTGGATGCATTTAGGGCAGAGAAGAAAAAAAGCAGAGAACACATAGAGGCCTGGCAGTTTGGGTGGCATTTTAAAGAAAGTATTCAGGCAGAGGGTAGTGAGAATAGTGGTTTGGAAATACAGCCCTGAAGGAAGAGTCTCCAGAGAAACAATGGGAAAGGAATAAATAAAAAGAAAGTTATAAATTCATCTATTTGCTCTTCCCTGACCCTTGCTTTTACTCCTCTTCACAGCAACTATCCTGGGAAAGGCACAATGCTTTGCCCTGTCACAATATTGAGAAAAATTGAAATGGGGAAGAAAGACCACCAGATGCTTTATTGTCTTAGGTGTTTCCACATAATTAGCCGGGAATAAAGGTCCTCTGCTTGGTTTCATTGCATTGAATGAACTTGGATATTGCTACACAGCAGTGTGTTTTATGATTCATGCTCTGTTATCCAGTGGCTTTTTGAAAACTGCCAGCTACTTTATCACTGGTGGCCAAGCCTAGGCCCACAACTTAAAATGCAGCAATGCAAAGTTAACTGTGCGTGACAGATGTCCATGAAATTGTTTAACACACACAGGCATGCACACACCACACACACCACACACACAAGGGCTCACAAAGCTGGCTCCTGCCCTTCTCTCTCGTGTCTCTCTCACTGTGTGGTCAGTTCTCAGTATAAATAAAACCTGGGTGCTGCAGAAGAAACTGGGAGGGCCACAGCTTGCTGCAGGAATCCTGTGCTCTGCCAGCAAATTTCAAAGAGAGGCTGTGAGAAACCAGCTCCTCTGAATGCACTGAAATGGAGTTGGACTCTTCTCCCTCTCCCCTCCTCTCCCTCTCCCCTCCTCTCCCTCTCGTCTCCCTCACTCTTCCTCTTCTTTTTATCTCTCCTCTCTTCTCCTCTTTCTCCCCCTCCTCTCTCTAAGGCGCTGAAGTTCTCATTGAGTTTTCTGACATGCCAGATTTGTACCCCAGCGCCTCAGTTTCAGAGGACACTCTCACTGAGCACAATCTTCCTGCTATTGCACCTTGTACGTCACTGCCCATTGACCTCTAAGGCAGAGGGTTACGATCACAGGGTCTACAAAATCTTTGTACAAGATGTTCCTCTTCTGAGGAATTATCACACGTATAAACTGGGCCAAGAGAACCAAACTCTTGGGAAGGACTAACTTGTGGGCACGCAGAGAGACATCCCCAGTGGCTTTGTGGAGGGGAGCTGTCCAGTGCCTCGCAGGTCCTCCTGGTGAGAAGCCTGAGTCCATCTCTGCTCCCTAGTCTGCTTGTCAAGCACCACAGCATAAAGCAAGTGGGGGGCGAGTGCATCTCCCTCTCCTTTCTCTGCCTTCCATGAACAGCCCTATTGATTGCCATCGGGTTATTAGCATGGGAAGGTGGTACCCTGGTGAATGCAAGTGACAGCCGTGAGCCAAAAGAAAGGAAATGGGGAACTGCCTCCCCTCAGAAGAAGAGGCAAGAAGTCACCTGACCTTGCTTGGACTTACTTTGTATTCTGAAAGGGAAGAGCCCTTTACTCAAGGATTACTGGCTGCTCTGGCAGGCAGGAAATAAACCATGAGAAACCTTTCCAGTTCTCAGCAAATTGAGGCTAGGGGGACACAGGAGAGCATCAGATGAGGCTGTCACACCACAAAAAACACTCACAACAGAAAAACATGCATAAACCCCAGCAACCAAAAACCAGGAACAAACCAAACAAGTTTCTGCTTTGCATTTTCTTATATGTTAACAAATACGCAGTTCTATCAAAATCGTGTTTAACTTCAAGGTGTTTTGCAAGGAAGGCACAAATTCTGCCATGGGAACATTGGGCCAGAATCCCAGACTCCAGGCAAACTTAATTCCATTTTCACGGAAGAGACCCAGCTTCTTCTGCTCGGTGGTTTGGGTTTGTACCCCTGCCCTATGGACATTTAAAGCAGCATAAAGTTCACTGCACCCAAGTCTAGACCAAAGAGGATGGTCATCATCCACAGCAGACTTCTAGAGGGCAATTCAGAATAGGAAACAAGAAGTTGGAGTGACAGGCATCACTGGTGCAATTTTTCCATGAGATTTCCTTTTAATGCTTACTTTTGTCCCCTCTAACAAACAGCAATTGAGTCTAATTTTCAGTTGTCTGAGCAACGTTCCATCTTTTCCACTCAGGACTAAGCGAAGTTTATTTGCTGTAAGGCAGTGAACATCACCCAGAAACATAAAGAAAATGCCATGCTTTTGATCTTTACTAGGGAAAACAAATGCCACAGCTCCCCACTAAAGTTCCCACTTGCTCAGCTGGCATAAAGCAGCTCAGTGGAATACCAGTTCAGCGCCGAGGGATGCTCTGTGTCCCCCCGCGTGCCTACGTGTGATTGCGTGGGGTGTGGGGCTGGTGGGTGGCCTGCTCAACAGTTTGCTGGATGTTTCATTCCCACCCCTTTTACTACAACCCTGGTCAGGCCACTTTTATGCCAGTGACAGCTTCATGAAGCACAAAACATGGAGCAATACATGGCATGAAATTGGCAACAAAGCCGAGCAAAAGCAGGAACAATTCGCTGGCAGGATGTGATCACAATATGGCTGATTGGATCTGGAAGCAGATGCCAGCAGCGGGTATTGTCCTGGTGACTGAAAAGACATGACCCCCGAGGTACAGAAGACAACGAGACTCTCCTTATGAACTACAGGGGGAGGGGAGAAGAGGTGAAACCAATGAATAAATCAGGCGGTGGAAATGGGAGAAAAGAAAATGCTAAAGAGGACTTCTATGGGGGACAGGGGCGGCTCAATATGCAGGATTGCTGCCTCCCCAGCTAGCTGAACACTTGCTCAGACAATAGCTCTATAACAGATGGGAGCCCTGCTGAAAGAGGCCAAGTTTTGTGCAGTGGAGGATCCCTGTTTGTTTAGTCTGCTGCTCCAGCAGGTGTCTGCAGAAAGGCAATCCAGCAGGTTAAGTGTCTCAGGGCCTGTTTAAGACAAGCAAGCTGGTGTCTCCTCAAGGACTGGTTTTATTGGCAGGGGACTGATCTTGTTAGACTTGCTTGTGAAGACTTTGAAAGGAGAGAGAAAAAGAGATCTTCTTTCTCATTTCCTTCTAAGGACAGATTTTCTTGGTCTGGGCAATGGAGCCCTAGGGATAAACCAAACCCTGGCAGTGAAGCTGCTTTGTGTTGCAGGCACCAACTGAGTGCAAAATGCTGCAGCTTGCAACTCTGAACCCTTACACACATTCATCCTTTTCTTCTTTTTTTACAATATATTTGAAAACCCAGCTGTTTTCACCACACATTTCTGAATGGTCTTCTTTATCTCTTTCAGCATTTACTAGAGATTGAAATTAGACTCACCTTGCTCCTGACCTCAGCTGTGGTAACAGAGGTGCTGCTGTTGTCCCCAGCTAATGATGACATACATGATGGGTTTGATTCTTCTGCAGTCACATAGACACACAGAGATTGGTAGGCAGGTACAGAACTGAGAGACCCCAGCATGAAAGCAATAGGAGCTGGGGGCCACAGACAGTGGGACCAGCCCAGAGGAGGTGAAAGCTTCATTCACTCACTCTCAAGATACATGATTCCAGACTGAGTCAGAAAATGAATATTGCCAGAAGGCCAGGATACTGCTCTGAGGATGCCTTCAGCAGGATTACAGCCTGAGCAAGCCAGCAAGAGGCTATTGGCTTCTCACACTACAAGAAATGGCACAAACTGCAAAATTCCGACCTGTGCCTCATGTTAGCAAGCAGCATAGCAAGCGGTTGGCTTGCACAACCTTTCTCCCTGCCTGTAAGTGGTCTCTGATAATTCCAGTCCTCCAGTTTTTCAGGGCAGAAACCACCCTTTGTGGCAAAACACAGTGCTATTTGGTGTTCTCACCAGTGCCCAGGAGGAGAACATTTTCTTGCATGACTCTGCCCAAAATAGAAAGTTCTAGCAACTTAAATAGTACAAGGAATGCAAACCATGGGGACAGGAGAGGAGAGTAAGAGGAAGAAGATAAGAGGAAGAGAAAGGCAGTAGAGGAAAACCAGGCATCATGCTTGAGTGGCAATGGGAGTGTCACCTCCCTTCACAGTAGATCATGACAACCGTGATGGGTCTGAGTCTTGAAGAACTCAAGAAAAGGATAAAAAAATACCCACGTGTGTTGGACAGTCTCAGTCTTTAAGCAGTGCAGCTCTATTCTGGGCTAAGCCAACTCCTGCCCACGCTGACCTGTACCCAGTGCAGCTACAGTACCATGAGTACTGATGGGGTTGCAGTGATCTGCAGATCAGGCATGCAGGCATCATGTGAAATGTCCACCCTTAACTCGTACTCATGGTATTGACTTGCTAGATGTCTTCAGACAAGGGACATCACTTCTTTGTACTCTCATTCCCCTCTTGTCCTGCATATCCTTTCTCTACTTAAAATGCAAGGGCAGTTGGTCATGCTAAGAGTAAGGATTCTATACGCTCCACAAGACATCCATCTTTGGTAGAAATACCATCTGGGGATTTCTAGCTAATCTTCTTCTGAGGAGTGTGACAGTGGCATTTCCTATGCTGCTTCACCTGTTTATTTTCTTTGAAGCATCTCTGTAGTTGTGGTTAACACCAGGAACTAAAACATTACTCTAATTCTACCTCTAATGACAGGAGTCATTACTTTGAGGAGCTGGAGGTAGCACCGTGGTTCCAAGACTAAGTCAATGCCTTTCTGCCCTCTCACACTCTCTCCTCCACTTCTAGATCTGTTTTAAAAAGAGGGAGGTGAAAGCTCATTTCCTAATACACACTGGCTTGCTGCATGGCTACCGAGCCCACTAACAAGAGCTCTACAAAACACGTCAAAGCAGTCCTCACTGCACTGAAAGCCTTGTCTGCTCCTTTCTACTTTTCTTTTTTGAAAAGGCCAACTTTTGTCTGGCTGGATTGGGTTAAACAGCACAAAATACGAACGTCCTCACATGGCTGCACACGCATTTTCAGCTCTGATACCTATTTTTCTGGCACAAAAAACTCGAATCTTAATCTAGTAACCTAGAGAAAGTTTTTTTCTTGTTACTTTCCAGCTTGCAAAACTGCTTATTTGAATATTTTTGATGCAAAGTTAAACATTTTTCCTCCAAGTGCCTAAAGACGATGCTAACACTTACTCTGAATTTGACTCTTCCCGTTTAGGTACCTTGGTACTATTAATTTTTAAAAGCTTAGAGTTTCTGAGCCATTAGTATTCATAGGCACATGCTAATTTACTCCTGTATTCAGATACCCACAAGTGGGGTTTTTCAGATGAAACAGAGGGGATTAGGTCTAGATCACTTGCTTTGAAGAAAAGTTGTAGCATGCCTCAACTTTCTATTCTTTTCAATACAGCATAGATTATTAAAACTAGACTTTTTTTTTGGTAAAAAAAGAAGGCTCTGCTCCAGTCTTGGAAAGAGAAAATATATTCTGGTACGAGACAGTCACAAAGTTCCAGCCCCTCCCTTCGCCCTTCTCATTTGTCTGCAGGGATGAGGGATTGTAAGTGCTGATGCCTAATGCCACCCTTGCTTCTTTGTCTTTGTATCACTGCAGAGACCTCAGGTGCACTCCAAGCCCTCAGTGCAGCCTGGGCTGAGGTGGTCTGGCTAGCTGGCCACCAAGATGCCAGACCCAAGGACCCAAGCCTGTTAGTTGTTGGTGCAGCTGGAGGGAAAGCAGTGTCTTGGGCCTGCCTCAGGCAGCCAGCATGCTGGGACTCACCCTGTGGAAGGGGAGCACATCAATAAGGTCAGCATGTCCCTGGTCTGGGTTTCACAACCTTAGAAAATTGCTTCACTCTACAAATGTGGTTGTGAAGAAAAAACACAGAAAAGCTTTTTGTGAGTGTTTGAAGGCTTGTGGTTGGACAGGAAACACACTGCCTTTTTGATGCTGTTTTCACTGTATAACTCAGATTTTGAACACCATTACTGTTTATCAACGTTTGGCAGTAAACCCAAATTTTCATCACTTTTTCCTGTTTGAAAACAAGAGAATGACTTTCCTGAAAATCCATTTATCTTGTGAATTCGATTTGGATTATGTAATCCTCCATGAGACGATAATGCGGTTTGGAGCCATACAAGTTCTGTTCTCATGCAGCTGCGAGGTGGTGTGGACCAAGCCCTCCTGCCAATGCCCACTGCACTCCACAGAGCCTGCCCTTGGCCCACAGAGCCCACAGTCACCCTGGATCCGTCCTGATGTGCATCTTGCTGATGCCCTCCAGTGGCCAAGGCTCTCCTGCTGTCAGGTTTGATGGGCCACAACCTACCAAGGGGCAGCCGGAGCAAGGGAGGCAGTTCAGCAAGATCTTCTTCAGAGCACTGTACAGGAATGCTTAGGGAGGAGAAGGCTGAATTCCAGGCATAATCCTACTCACAGTTATTCACTATTCAAGCATACTGGGAGTTGTTTTCCCACTTAGGAAGGAGGAGGAGATCTATCACAGAATGTTAGGAAAGGTCTCTCTAGGGCAGAGTAGATGAAGAGAAGAACCTCACCTGATCTCCTGGACACACTCTTCCTAATGCACTCCAGGATACCCCCGGCATTCTTGGCCACAAGGGCACAGTGCTGTTGCATGGAGAACTTGTTTTCTACCAGGACTCCAAGGCCCTTCTTCACAGAGCTGCTCTCGAGCAGGTCACCTCCTAACCTGTGCTGGTCAATTGATTGTTCCTTCCCAGGTGCAGGATTCTGCAAAGGCTCTTGATGAAACTCATTAGGTTCCTCTGTACCCAGCTCTCCAGTCTGTCCAAATGTTGCTGCACAGGTCAGAATTTGCTGTGGAGTCAAAACAAGGAGGTCAGAAGTGTGTTAGTACATACTTGACTCTACACGCCATTACTTGAAATGATACTACTCTCCTTGAAATCTGAAAATCAGTGGATATGGGAAGAGCTATTAGGACTTCTGTAAATCCTTTCACACCGTGTCCCACAACCCTTCTCTCTCTAAATTGAAGAGATATGGATTTCATTGATGGACTGTTCAGTGGAAAATGAGTTGGTCGGATGGTCACATCCAGAGAGTAGTCATTGTCAAGTCAGTATGTCAAGTGTCTAGATGGAGACTGGTTTCAAGTGATATCCCTCAGGGATCCATAATGAGACCAGTGATGTTTAATACTTTCATCAGTGGTATAGACAGTGGAACCGAATGCACCCTTAGCAAGTTTGCAGATGACCCTAGCTGAGTAGTGCAGCTGACACACCAGGGGGACAGGATTACATACACAGGGACCTGGATAAGCCGGAGAACTGGGTCTGTGTGAATGTCAGGAGTTTCAACAATGCCAAGTGCAAAGCTCTGCACTCAGGTTGGAGCAATCCTCAGTACCAGGATGAGGGGCGATATGATTGAGAATAGCCCTGTGGAGAAGGACATTGGGATACTGGTGGATGAAAGGCTAGACGTGAGATGACAGTGTGTGCTTGCAGCCCAGAAAACCAACTGTACCCTGGGCTGCATCAAAAGAAGTGTGGCCAGCAGGTTGAGGGCAGGGAATCTGCTCCTCTACTCCACTCTGCTGAGACCTCACTTGGAGTCCTCCATAAAGCTCTGAAATTGTTCAGCATGGAGAAGAGAAGGCTCCGGAGAGACCTTACCATGGTCTTTCAGTACTTAAAGAAATGTTTTTACCAGGGTCTATTGTGACAGGACGAGGGGTGATGGTTTTAAACTAAAAAAGAGAAGATTTAGACTAGATAAAAGAAAGAAAATTTTTCCAATGAGGGCGGTGAAACACTGGCACAAGTTGCCCAGAGAGGTGATAGATGCCTCAATCCCTGGAAACATTCAAGGTCAGTTTGGGAAACCATCTAGTTGAAGATGTCCCTGCTTATTGCAGGGGATGTGGACTGGACAACCTTTGAAGGTCCCTTCCAACCCAACACACTATGATTTTATGAAATGTGCAAACATAAACTATTCACATACTTAGGAGATTATATAAAAGCACTTTGGTGGTCCTAATTACATGCCACATAGTGTCAAGTCCAAGGTGACTTTTATGCCTATCTTGTATTTTGCCCTAATTTGCATGAATAGAAGCCCCTTAAGCACAGAGGAAAGACTTTCCAGCCAGTAATTGTACACCAAACATGTCAACCAAATCAAAGTAACATCTTCACTGAAGCTGAGGGATGACTACCTGGCTAGACCACCAGAACCTAGGTCAATTAGACATCAAGGTTAGAATTGCAGAATCATCAAGTTTGGAAAAGACCTTCAAGATCATCAAGTTAACTTACTTCAAGGTGAGAGCATTAAGCAGTGAGAGGACAGAATCCTGGACATGATAATGCGGTTGTCTGCCCCAACAGACAGTGATGACTTTCCAGCAGCCCAGATGCAATTCCAGAGGGAGCACATGTGTACCTAGAATCACTCACAATAAGATACGTGCATCCTTCATCCTGCCCTGAAAGCTAAGAGGATTTACAAGCAAAGCTGAAAGCTGTTCCTCACCACTGGCTTCTGCAGCTGGGAGCACTCTGGAGCACATGTAATCGTGTCAGCTGCTGTGACCCAAAGGTCTGCTTTCCCCTGGGATTCTGAAATTATAGCAGTTGCTCAGTGTAAAGCTTGAAGGCCCTTGCACAGCTTGTTTTGTATCAGGTTGCAATACAGTTTATTCCATAGTGCACACAGAAGTAGGGAGTGCAAAGGCTGTCATTCCTGAGAGAGGAAATTTTGCTGTTAAAGCTGTGCAGACAAAGTCTGATACAGCCCTGACCCACTGTCGCTGCCTGAGCCCTTTGCAAGCGTTACGGGGTTCACAGTGTACATCCTCAGGAAAAGCTGTCTTTTCAGCGCACTCATTCCACACACGGGAAATGGGCACTGGGAAATGCAGATGAAGAATACTTGCCCTTTGCTTTTTTTTTTGTCAGTTTCAAATTTTTCTGCTTGCTTTTCCAAATATTTAAATTGTCCACTTTTAGCCCTGGCTGCATTCGAAGTACAGTTCTCTGTAGACTTCAGCTATTGAACTTATTGTAGGGCAAGTCTATCAGAAGTATTACACCTCACCTCAGGCCCTAGCTGCTCTTACTCTTTTCTTCGTGGCTCGAGGAACCCTTTCCTGAGTAGTTCATAGATGGCCCTTCTACCAACCTCCTCCTCTTGCTCCTTCTTGCAGTCTCATTCTCTTCTCTTCAGGCTTCCTGTTACTGTCTGCTGTTTCCCTTGTCCTTTCATCACATATGTCATGAGTTGCTGAACACACCAAACACAACATAGGTTTATGAAAGGCACCTTCAATTTGACTAACCTGATCTCCAACAATAAGGTGACTGCATAAGGCATGAGGGAAGAGCTGTGGACATTGTCTACCTGGATTGTAGTTAAGCCTTTGACAGTCTCCCACAGCATCCTCTTGGAGATACTATTTCATAGCTAGACAGGAGGAGTCTTTGCTGGAACAGGAAGGCGGGGTGATGGAGTTGCTCTCTACGTGAGAGAGCAACTGGAGTGTATTGAGTTCTGTGCAGGGGCGGATGAAGAGAGAGTTGAGAGTTTGTGGGTGCGGATCAACGGGCAGGCTGGCATGGGTGACACTGTTGTGGGTGTCTATTACAGGCCAACAAATCAAGATGAGGAAGTTGATGAGGTCTTCTACAGGCAGCTGACAGCAGCCTCACAGCTACAGTCCCTGGTTCTCATGGGGGATTTTAACTACCCTAATATATGCTGGAAGACCTACTCAGTCAGCCATCCACAGTCCAGGAAGTTCCTCCAGTGCACTGGTGACAATTTCCTGATACAAATGGTGGAGGAGCCCACTAGGAGAGGAGCGCTGCTGGATCTTGTCCTCACCAACAAGGCAGGTCTGGTTGAAGCAGTGAAAATTGAGGGCAGCCTTGGTTGCAGTGACTATGAGATGGTGGAGTTGAGGGTCTCATGAGTCAGGAACAGCATACCTAGCAGAATCACAACCCTGGACTTCAGGAGGGCCAACTTTGGCCTTTTCAAGCAATTGCTAG